>JACEVL010000654.1:0-72500 GCA_020284085.1 Aporrectodea caliginosa
GTTTTGCCAAAATTTAAATTGTTTTAAAAAGGATTTTATAAAGTGACTTTATACCCCTTTTAGTCGGTCATTAATTTTACTTGAAAAATAAAAAATGCCCAAAAAAAAAATTTTGGGCTATTATGACCTTTTTTTGATTTTGCCTTTAATTCCCGGGCTTCCCAATCTTTTAAAATTTTATCGCCCCGAGAAAAAAGTAAAGAATCCCAAAAAGAAAATATTTGCTGAGTTTACCTTTTTCCCCCTTGTTTTGCCCTTGAATTGCCCTTTGGGGTCATGTTAGCCTTAATTATGTAAATGTAGCCCTTATCGTCCCGAGCAAAAAGATGAAAGAATCACCCAATTAGAACAATATTTGACAGAGTTATGGCCTTTTCGCCTTAACTTTGACCTTGAATTGACCTTGGGTCATGTTAGCCCTTGTAAGAACTATGCAAATGAAGCCCTTATCGGCCCAAACAAAAGATGAAAGAATCACCCAAATAGAACAATATTTGACTGAGTTATGGGCATTTCACAGATTTTGACCTGAAATTGCCCTTTTTGACCTTGAAATAACCTTGGATCGTCTTTCATTTAGTAACCTTGTTTCCTACCACAGATAGTTCTTATAAAGTCGAGAAAAAGCAAGAAAGAATTAGTCGAATTCAACCATTATTGGCTGAGATCTGGCCATTTTTCTCTGAATTTTGCAAGATTTTATTTTTTCTGACCTTGAAATGACCTTCAGGTCAAAAATCCAGCTTGGCAACAGCGATTTTCGTAATCAGCAGGGTCGAATTAGTGTAAAAAAGTATGTTGCCAAAAATGAACATGATTTGCTTCTTACACGAGTTTTTCCATTTTTTGCGCCTAGACTAAATCTTCCAACTGGCATTCGTAATTATTACGGACCCGACCAGCGAGCGCACCATCGGGTAATAAAGCTGGTCGGAATTAATTTACGTGGAAACACCAGGGAACTTCAATCAAGCTTCTCTACGCGGCTCTTGTATAATGTAGCCTACTATACATGTATGTGGTCTTTGTAATGTAATAGATTGCATTTGGTTATTTATATAGCGTCTATACTGCTGAGGCGAATTGCAACGTCGAGTGATGGTTTCTTTGCGGAAAGGTTGTCTAAAATTATTAGTCTCTGCTAAAGACGTAAATGTATCGTGAAGGGAAAGAGGAGTGTGTAGTTGGGTTCGGTCAGACTGTATTTTTTATTATTATTATTATTATTATTATAATTTTTACCCGAGATATCTATAATCACTCGGGTGTCAGATATTAATAAGGGGCCGTCCATAAATGACGTCACGCACCCTAGGGGGAGGGGGTCGGAAATTTGTGACGATGTGTGACATGGGGTGGGGGTCTGAGAAGTGTGACGTCACGCCAGGTTTATGTTATTAAATTTAACAATAAACAACAATTTAATTTTTAATAATAACAGCACTAAGTTTGAGGATTAAATTTTCATTTTTACCATTATTTTAATGTATACGGGCACCATTATTAATAATTTTTAATTATTTCAATATTTGGTCACCGTTATATTTTAAAATATTCATGCTTTCCCTATTTGTTCCATAAAGAAGCATTTCGCTTCGCCATGGAAATTGGTTTAGGGGGTCAGAGCTTTTGTGACGTCATTTTCAGAGGGGTGTTACTTTTTGTGACGAAGTGTGACGAGGGGAGGGTTAAAAAATCGGCCAAAATTGCGTGACGTCATTTATGGACGGCCCCTATGTCTGGAGTGGCCGTCGTCGTTGTCAAGATCTGGAAGAGCAAATGTGCTGTGGAAGGCAATAGCATTGAAAAACTGAATCACGACCGACAGGCGCTGGAACAAGTATCAAATTACTACTACTACAGCTGCTGCTGCTGCTGCTGTTGCTGCTACTACTATAACTATCATCATCATCATCATCATCATCATCATCATCATCATCATCATCATCATCATTATTATTATTATATCGATAACAACGCATTTATCAAGCACCAATCGTCGGCGCTGAGCAATAAGTAATTGTGAGTTCACGTTTCGCGTTTGGTCAATTTGTGTATTTTTTAATGGATTTTTCAGGTCTATGAATAAAAGCAGTCACTGTGGCCTGCAGCCAGACATTCTGTAGCCTTTCAGCCACCAAATGACAATTGCATAATGGTCTTGCAATTCAGAGTTTGTGTTCCGTTTCAGTATAGAGTAAAAGTCGCCTCTTCTTACCAGACAAGATGGCCGCCACTGCACCGATGACGACAGACAAGATGGCCGACGGTCCTGTGACGTAACTGGTCACGTGGGGCGCCAGCAGGAACACGGCGGTCGGCAGAAAATCAAAGATGGCGACGTTCATCGCTCCGAATATCGTGTAGACTCTCGCGTGGGCGAGATCTCGTCTAGGCCGGCTGTTTCCGGTCTTGGTCCGTGCGCATGCGCGCCAGAACGAAACCAATCGACCGCAAGAGGTCATATCTATTTTTGGAAACGGGTTTTTCCCGTAGTCTTTACTCCAAAACTTGCTATAATTCGCTCACATGACAATCCGTTGGTTGTCGGAAATATTGTTCAAGATTGCATTTCACCTAAAACGTTGAAAAGATCACGGATATAATTTATGACGCCATTAATAAATAATAATAAACTAATATTTATTCTCTAATGAAGCGCATGACGAACGCTCTGCGCTGTACATGTACATGTTATGGCGATGAAATAATTCACAAGAACACAAAATAGAGAAGACATAAATCAACAAAGTTGCAGCCAAGCAAAGCGTAAGGTCATTGTACTTTTGCTGCCACCTAGGGAATGAAGGCATGAGCTAAAGCCTAGTCGTAGACTCGTAGTGAGAGATTAAGAACCAAACAGAAACTTGATTATTCAGAGCTGAGACAACGTAATCTCCCTCCTAGTTTATTATAACTCTTCCGCCACTGTTTGTACTCTGACAGTGCAAGTCCCAAGCCTGGATGAAGGAGGAGGGCGACGCTAATGATCTTTGTTTTCACACAATGTCATTAAACTGAAATTACTACTACTTAAACAATTGAAGAACAAACGTGCTTAGTCCCAGCCGGTGCAAGTCCCAAGCCTGGATGAAGGAGGAGGGCGACGTTAATGATCTTTGTTTTCACACAATGTCCTTAAACTGAAATTACTACTACTTCTAGTTTATATAGCCCTCGAACCTTACCGATTACTCCTCCTCCTCTTCCTTCTGCAGTCCTACAAGGTCATCAACAACGCGGAATCCCGCCAGAGGGACAAAACAGAGGTAAGGCCTGCTGCTCGGGAGGGATACGTTACAAGATATCTTTAAAGCTTTCTTACCGCAACAGTGGTTTCAGTTTAACGACACTGTGAGATCACACAGATCATTAGCGTCGCCCTCCTCCTTCATCCAGGCTTGGGACTGGCACTGCCAGAGTACGAGTTCTTACCGCAACAAAACCGCTCTGTGCATAAACAGTTGTACACAAACTTCAGATGTACACTCATCGATGGCGTGCACAGCGTTTCAGACGGTTGTGCGACCTAAAAATGGATCGAGACCTAAACTTGAAAATGCACGCATGAATAGGTCTATTGTATTTTAGATGGGCTTTTCAGAATTATTATTAGGGACTGTACTGAGCCGAGACATATGGAAATTGCTTCAGCCCATTAAGCTTCAGAATACGTTTGTATAGGCCTACCTACGTATACCGATAACGGAAAAGACGAACCTGTTGAACTTGTTTTCATTTCAGATATTTATATAGCGCCCCTTCAAGATTTCTACTCAGAGGCGCTCCCGACTACAACGCGGACACTGAATCGGAGTTTCACGCCGAAGCGCATGAGCAATTGCGAGTGAAGGACTTGCCCAGGGTCCCTACGCGGCGGCTTGAGGTGGATTCAAACCCGCAACCCTCCAGCTGCAAGGCACCGAACATACCCCTCTACCACCGCGCCCCACAAAATAACTACCTGAATATTTTAAAAATCAACAAAGCTCAGACGAATTTAGTTGTTACTCAAGCAGTAGGCCTATACCTAGTGTTTAATGATGATGTTAATTGTAAATTTATTTAGCGCCACTTCATAGAGACTTATAAAAAAAACGCTCTCGACCTAACACAATGAAACCAAGAACGAACAGAATTTAAAATCATAACCAAACCCTGTTAGCCCAACGGTCACAGTTACGTCATTTTTGAATAGCTTAGACAAATAATATACAACGACGCTATCAGAGCCAGTTTTCTAATCCCACAACACCTAGGTGGCGCTTTATTACCTAATTACGCAGGAGTGACGGAGCTTCACGCATGATTAGGTCCATCAAAAGTGACATGTTGTATGATCTGGCAATAACACACCATTATAATCCTCTGGTAATACACCATGCTAAGTCACACGTAATCGTGATCGTAAACTCTATGTGTAAAGTGCTGCTCTAAAGTTAAGCGCTGGGAGCAGCTTATTCACGAGCGCTGCGTCAGGTCACGAGGGGTTGTCCAGAGATGGCGAAGGGAAGAACAGAGTCCTCATCACCTGAACTCAGCTCAACTCTTCTGAGCTCACCTGAGGTCACCTGAGGTCACCTGACCTCACCTGAGGTCACCTGAGCTCACCTGAGGTCACCTGAGATCACCTGAGGTCACCTGAGCTCACCTGAGGTCACCTGAGCTCACCTGAGGTCACCTGAGCTCACCTGAGGTCACCTGAGATCACCTGAGGTCACCTGAGCTCACCTGAGGTCACCTGAGCTCACCTGAGGTCACCTGAGCTCACCTGAGGCTCACCTGAGCTCACCTGAGGTCACCTGAGCTCACTTGAGGTCACCTGAGCTCTCCTGAGCTCACCTGAGCTCACCTGAATTCACCTCAACTCAACTTAACTCAACTGAGCTCAATTGATTTGACTTTACCTTACCCTACTTCATCTTACCCTGTCCGGCCTCACCTCATCTCACCACAATCTCCCCTCTCCTCGCCTTCCCTTATCGTTCCTCTCCTTACCCTACATTTCGTTACCTGGTTCTTTAGTAGGTTTTCCGTGTTGATTACTAAAGAATTCTAAACTCGCCACAGATTAAGTTTTTAACGGAAACTTTCGTTTGAACAAATTTACAGTATGGTAGCGTAACAATCCTCGGCCATAACATAACCTCTCTCGTAACCAATCGCAAGCTGTAATGAAAATCGCGTCAACAAAGACGTGACCTGCACAATGAGAAGTACTTCTCTTGTATACACATGTTGAGTTGTAGGCCTACACTCGGATCAATAACACAGAAATCGATAACTCATCATATGCAGTAGTAGAGGCCTTAAGAAGAAGTCATGTTTTCGAGCTTGAATTTTTTGCCTTCCACAAAGAAGCACTTGATCTCCACTGTTGTTCTCGGTGATTTGTCAAGTCATGTGCTCTTCTAATTGTTAATTAACCGGTTTTGTAATGTCCTCATTTGTGTTGTCTATTCAACGTAGTCTTGGTTTGCCTTTGTTTCTCTTTAAATTACATAATATTATTGCCATTGACATTATTACTATTCTTAACATAATTCATTAATATTATTATTACTATTATTATTAATGCCCTACAATCATCATCCGACGCCAGCCATTTGTGCGGCGACGGGTACGAATAAATTATCTCCACTGCCCTCGGCCATTTGTTAAGTTCATTGCTCCCCTTATTGTTAGTCCAAGTGATGTTATGTCCACATTTATATTTCCCTCTGTTAGCCATTCTGCTTTTTGGCCAAAGAGTCTCTGTATTTACTAGAGATGAATAATTTAATTGGCAACCACGTGACGCGGAACTTTAATTGAGGTCAAATTGAAACGACGCAGAATATGATAATTTACATCTGGTTGCGCTGGGACAATATTGCACCAGATGGCGAACCTGTCATTGAAAATGCATAAACTCTCTGTTACGTCTTTATGCGTCATGAGACTGCGGGTGACCTACTTATACCCAGTCATCGGTCAGAGAAATAGGTCAGCGTTGATGATTGGCCAGAAAGAAAGGATCAATATTATAATCCACAGATATACACAGTCTACATGTCGCCGTGACTGGTTTGATCGCAGCCCTCTGGCGGGTGGGAAGGTATCGCGTCTTGAATAGCAATTTATTACATTTATGATGGAAAATCGATGAGAATATTTTGATTGTGTACAATGTGAAACATAAAGATGAGAACATGACATGGTGTTCACAGATAATAAACAGTTTTAAACATGGAACAGTAGCAAAGCAGTTTCGTAAGAAAAAACAAAGACAATATTGCGAACTCTAAAATAATGTTAATAAAACATTATTATTGGCCACGTGTAAAGTAAGCTGATGATTAAAAGCATCGCTAGACCGCAGTAAGGCTCGTAAAGCAATATTGCGGTCCGCAACATCAGAAAGTTTGAGACGCTCTGGTCTATAGGGCTCTAAACGTCAGTCAACCTTATTATTTTCAGCCTTTGCTGGCTCCAAAGACCTATCTGCAATCAACCTGGTCTTCCGACTTCTCAAACCGTGAACGAGGGAGAACGTTTTTCTGTAGGAACGCCTTTTCTGTGGTGCTGGCCATAGAGGCATAGACTTTCTGGAACTCTGTTCCGACATACACTATATATACGCTACGTTCTGCAAAGTCTGTTGTGGCCTTCAGACCTCAACTAAAAACTCATCTCTCACGGGTCTCATTTCCTCCGTAACTAGGACCGTAAGCCGTTTTCATTAGATTTGAATTATTTTGAGTGAAGTAAGGTCGAAGGCAACGGCCTTGGGAGCCGCAAGCCGTTAAACACTCGATAATACTACACGAAAATAAAGACACGCTTAGACACCCTTAAAACTTATGTACTCTCGGCTATTAAACCTCTTTTGACGTTTTGATTGTTGGCTAAAAGAAAACGGTAGTTGAGGATTTGAGGTCGAAGTCAACGGCCCTCGATTATAAAACACGAAGATAAAACAAACTTAGACACCCTTAAAATGATTGTATTCTTAGCTATTATACGTAGCTTTTGGCAATTCGTTTGATAATGAGATCAGTTAGCTGAGGTTGAGGTCAATGGCTTTGGCAGCCGCAAGGCTTTAAACACCCGATTGTAACAGACGAAAAATTGACAAACTTACACACCCTTAAAACGATTGTATTCTTATCCATTTAAATTCGCTTTTGGCGTTGGGGTTGTTGTATCACAATTAACCTTTTGTTGATTAGAGGTCCTAGTGACAGGCAGTGCCAGTCCTAAGCCTGGATGATGGAGGAGGGAGTCGCTAATGGTATTTGTTATCAGTGTCCATAAACTGAAACTGCTACTACTACTTAGAGGGTCCATAGTGTAGTGGTTATATCAGTGGCGTGAAGAGCAGTACGAAGCGGGTTCGCTTCCCGCAACCCTTCCAAAAGGTCCACTAAGCCTATCATTAACGGGATGACGCGTTGGTAAAATGAGATGTAGGACGTGATGGGCGCCTTGCATGGCTGCGGTACACAGTTAAATTCGACTCCTGTAATAACTTGTGATCAGCCGTTTATACTGAATTATAATTATAATCATATAGCGTTTGTCGGTTGGAATTATTAAACAATATTATTATTATTATCTTGCGGCTGCCAAAGCCGTTGACGTTGGCCTACCTAAAATTTATTCAATAAAATTATATGGATTGAGCTGCTTCTCCTACATATAGGTCGATGATTAGCTTTAAAAAGGTGTTTTGGGGACAGCTCCAGCTCAAACTTCGCCACTGCTCGTATTCTGTCAGTGCCAGTCCCAAGCCTGGATAAAGGAGAAGGGCGACGCTAATGATATTTGTTATCACACAGTGGTCGTTAAACAGTAAACAGGCAAGCTCCAACTTAAGGATTGCGCTTCTTCTTTGTCATCAAACAGTGTCATTAAACTGAAACTACTACTACTACTCGGTTGTTGATTGAGTGTAACAGTCAGTTGAGGTCAAGGTCATAGGCCCTTCCAGCCGCAAGAAGAAGAGCTGTCCTTTGAGCTAGCCCTGAAACAGCCCTGGGTTTGAAGTGTTAGAGACTTCATTTTCTTAGCCTCGGCATATGAGGGCGAGTGGCCAGTCCTCTACCTCGCCGTCTTATCTGCCCACCGACAGTTTACGGTCAATGTAGCCTACTGATTGTAGCTGAGTTAGCTAGGGACGTAGGTGGAGCGGAAATCTCCAACCAAATCTCCGACCTGGCCCCGGGGGGATTTGAACCCCGGACCTCACTCTTGACAGTCCAGCACGCTAACCACCACACCACCGAGCACCCTGGCTCCAGACTCTTCTCTTCCGGCAAAAGTTCAGCAAAGTGTGTTCTGACGTCCAGATGTCAACTAAAAAACTCACCTTTCCCTAACCACTCATTATTTTTGGACGCATTATTACTTCGGCTGTTTCCGTCTCCTCTCGGAATTCCCTCTTGATCCGATTCACACGGGGATTTAACATTCATAGCAACCTTCGGCTGATGCCTTGATCATCATTAAAGTGGTGTTATAACAGCTATTAAGACATCGTCATCATCATCATCATCATTATCATCATCATCATCATCATCATCATTATTATTACTATTATTATTATTCTACAATTTGACTTACATAACAATGTTGCAAAGTTGAGACGAACAACTACTGATCGACCGTGAGCATTATAACAGTGGCGCTATAGAAGTTCTTAGATTAGATTTTAGATTTTTTCTTATGTAAAGTAAAGTTGAAGTCAACGGTCATGCCAGCCGCTAACTGTTTAGCACTCGATTATAACACACACAAAGAATTAGACACCCTTAAAACGACTGTATTCTTGGCTATATAAGTATAAGTCGCGTTGGGCGTTTAGGATCGTTCTTTGTCCAGGTGCGGTCAGCGGCGATGGTAGCCGCAAGATGTCGGTAAAACTAATGAATACTTAATAAGAAAAACTAAAATTTATTATTATTTTAATTATGATAATAATAATAATAATAATAATAATAATAATAATAATAATAATAATAATAATAATAATAATAATAATAATAACAATGATCCCATGGCGCGCGGGTCGCCATCTGGTGTGGGACGCGACGGTTGTAGATACCCTTGCACCATCATACATCCAGGCCACGGCAGCGACGGCGGGCGCGGCAGCCGAGATCGCCACGGACAGGAAAATGACCAAGTACAATGCACTTTTGAACACGCACTTTTTCGTGCCTCTAGCTCTCGAGACCTTAGGTCCAATTAACACCACTGGCCAAAACTTTATATCAGATCTAGGTCGTAGTCTGACGCTGTCCACAGGAGACACCAGAGAAACCTGCTTCTTGCTGCAGCGTCTCTCTGTAACTGTCCAGCGGTTCAACTCGGTGGCTTTCCGCGGCACTTTAGCGGAGCCAGACCTAAGGGAGATGTGACACAAACGGCATTTATGACGTTAATTTCAGACGACAGCTTGTCTATTGATGTATTGATGTTGATTGATTGAGAGAATAAATATTGTTGAATAATAATAATAATAATAATAATAATAATAATAATAATAATAATAATAATAATAATAATAATAATAATAATAATAATAATAATGTATGTATGTATGTATGTATGTATGTATGTATGTATGTATGTATGTATGTATGTATGTATGTATGTATGTAATATGTATGTATGTATGTATGTATGTATGTATGTATGTATTTATTTATTTATTTATTTGCATACATGCATGCATGAAATGGCTGCGTAAGTGTTTTCACATGATTAAGAGAAGCTCTGGACCTGACAAATGACGGAGAACAAACGGAGATCATTTATTCGTACCAATCACCGCCAAATGGTTGGCGTCAGGAACTGATTATGATGATGGTGGTGATGTTAGATCTTTCCGAACAGACAGAAGCCACAGCTGGGTTGTATTGGCCAGCTGATATACACCGTCTGATTAACTCTGACGTTCTCTACTCACGCAACAAACCAATTGCACGTCCACTTTTAACTCTTCCAGCTTCAATCACTTCGAGCTTCATCTGGTCTTCACTTATCCCAGTCTAATCCGTGCGACACGATAGATGATGGCTTAGTGCTTAGAGCGCTCGGCCTCTAAAGCAGAGAATACGGGTTCGAAACTCAATTCACACGTACGGTTACTGTGTATTGACCTTGAGCAAATCGTTGACTCACAAACCCTTCACTCCGAAAGCCTTGCCTCAAAATTGCTCCGCGCCATCGATGTTCTATCGAGTTTGCAAGTCGCTGATGCGGAGTTTAAGTATTGTAATGGACGTTGGACTTGCACTATATCAATGAACTGTAAAGATGTCGACGGCCTTTCTAGCTAAAGAGTTAAACAAATAGTCTGTAACTATTATTCATTCTACTGAGCTGTATTATGTCATAGGATGTCGTTAAACAATTGATTACACTTACGTTGTAAGACGGAAAGTTCGGACACTTAGCCAAATTTCCGCTGTGCTAGAACACCTTTAAATCGCTGTTTACGTACGCTATATATACGTCAATTTCGTGTAGGCGGTTGTTGTTCCATGGAATAGAAACGAAAATTGAGGAAAGATCTATGAAAAATTGAAATGAACTGAAATACATCAAAAACGTTGAAGACGTCAACGACCTTTGACTCTATAAGAGGTCGTTAAACATTGGAATACAAACGTAATCACCTGGCTACGGATAGGTAGACCATATTCTGTCTAATTCTTGGCTGAAACACATAGGTATAAGTGACTCCAACATGTGTTCAGAAACTGACATCTGCGGTTCTAAGTCTCACGAAGTCATGCTTTCACACTGAAAACACTCCTCTTTAAAAATCCTATCCCTATTGCTCCCTTTCCACGTACCTCTCTCGCCGATCCAATTCTAAACACCATCCCTGACCTGATGTCGTTAAATATAGGATACTTACACAGATACTTACCTCCATCTTCTCCCTCATTTGAGACTCTTTGCAGCAATGCGGATACCAAACTCTTTGCCTGTATAATAATTCTGCACAATCCTTGCCATGTGTTGCATAAATTGCTACCGCCTTTCAAGCAAACTCGTTACTCGCTGCGGCCCCGGTCCCATAACCATGAGTGCTCATGTTTGACAAACCTGACTCAGAAATCCTTCCTTGCCAGGATGCTATACAAATAAATAAGGTTTCCCTAGAAATGGATATTTAAGCTCTTTTATTTTTCCCCTTTGATTAACCCTAACTCTTCCTCCCCTATTTTCCCCTTGATATACAAAACTTCCCTTATTCAATTCTTGGCTTGTATATGTAAATGTTTGTTTGTTTGCTTGTGTGATTGAATGTATGAAGCTTGCCATGTACAGTGCTGTGCGTTTGCTAGTCATCATCATCATCATCATCATCATCATCATCAATAACCATGGGCTCAGTGCGTTTGCTAGTGCTTTTCATTAAAGAATATGCTTGCTCACTCACTTACTTACTCGCTTACTTACTTACTTACTTACATACTTACTTACTTACCTACCTACTTACTTACTAATTTACTTGTTGCTTGCTTACTTACTTAACAAAAGTTGCGCTATGCTCCGACACCTTTAAATCCCTTTTTAGGTACGCTATATATAAGTCAGTTTCATCAAATCACTAAAATAATCGAGTTGCCGAAAATTTCAAACGAAACAGATGGATGAAAGCTATAATTATTATGAAAATAAACTGAACCATTTCAAATAACTTTAAAGACGTCAACGGTCTTTGTAGCAATAAGATGTCGTTGAACAATGAAATACCACTACTGCATTCTATTAATTTGAACAGAATTTTGACCCTCTGTAAGTCTTACGAACGATTATTGTTCAAAGGAATATTTTCATATAGGCATATATATATACAGGGTGGGCCAATAGGAATGCAACTACTTTGAATGGATATAACTTGAACAATTGTTATCCGAACATCGTGCCCAATATACTAAATTGAAGGTAATCATCCACTCTACAACTATGTCAAATCTTGCACTGATATACGGCACCGTTGTTATAAAATTTCGGTACGGCGCACACCTCTCAAATTTGAACGTAAATATTGAACATCATGGCGCCGCTCACGGAAAAGGATAGAATTTTAATCCGAATTTTAAGAGCAGAAAAAGGATAAAATGCACATCAGATGATGATAGAATTCCCTTCTAGAAAATGGAATAAATATGCTCTACATCGATTGATTAAACAAATTGATGCTACGGGAACGTCTAACAGCCGCAACTGTGGTCGCAAACGTTCTGCGCGCACAGCAGCGAACATTGCACAAGTCCAAGAGTTAATTTGCAGCCAAGAAACATTCTTTGTTACTCCAAAGGCTAAGGTGAGCAGTGTTTATTACTTCGATGAAGTACTCGCAAGAGGACTGCTACGTGATATTCGCCAACTGTCTGGAGTTGATGGTCAGGCCTAGCCTACATCTTTCAGCAAGATGGAGCGCCGGCGCATCGTTCACGTCATACGGTTGCCTATCTGACCAGAGTTAATTGAACCGGAGAACTGGCCACCGAACAGTCCGGATTTAAACCCGGTTGACTATTCGATCTGGGGTTGTCTTCAGCAACTGGTCTATCGTGAACCGATACGTGACGTTGAACATTTGAAAGAAGTGATTCTTTGCTGCTGGGCTGAGATAACCCAAGCACTGGTGGACTCAGCCATCGATCAGTGGTCGTCTCGTGTTGATGCAGTCATTAATGCACGTGGTGGACATATTGAGTATTTGTTTGACTGATGGTAAATTCACTCAAGATATTAATTGTTAGTAGCCTACGAAGTGATTGTTTAGAATTGACATCTTCAGTTTCAGACTTTTGTTTTTTCTTGCAGTTTTATGGCAAGAAAATGGCACATCGAATATTAATAGCATTATCTCCAAAAGTCGTAATAGTATCTCGTAGATATTTTACAGAATGATAAAATGGATAATTATCTTCAATCTGATATATTGGACAAGACGCTCAGATAAAAAATATTTAAGTTATAAAGCGTCAAAGTTGTTGCATTCCTATTGGCCCACCCTGTATATATGTAATATATATATATAATATATATAATATATATATATATTAATGCTCTCAAAGCTGCGGCTCGTCTGATAGGCGGCATACCAAAGTTTGGAAATATATCTAGCTTTATTTATGCGGGAGGAACTGCACTGGCTGCCCATGCAAAGACGCATTGAGTTTAAGATTCTAATGCTTATGCGAAATTGCCTTGAAGGTCAAGCCCCAGTTTATCTCAGGAAAATCGTGTGCCAGTGCTGTCCAATGTGTCCATACCAGGTCGTAGATTCCTTCTCTTTGCCACTCAAAGTTATGGCTCGAACTTCCACGGCGCTCCACAAAAGCTTCGCTGTGGTCGGTCCATCTTTCTGGAGCAGGTTGCCTAGCAACCTCCGTAATGAACTTCTTGGTCTTTCCTTGCTCCTTTTCCGCAGGCGTTTGAAAACATATTCTTTTTGATCGTGGTTTGGCGTTGTCAGGTCGGGAGCGCCTCTGAGGAGTATCTCTTGAAGTGGCGCTATATAAATTTACGATTACAATTACGATGCCAAAAGCACTCACTGGAATTCTTCACCGAATCTTTATTCAATTGAGTTGAAGTTCAGTCACTCATAAAAAGTCCTGGCAGAAACGAAATATCGCAAATCAATGGATACCTTAGTCTCTTTAAATAAATTTTGCTAGTATTTGACATTAGTTTGAACGATTGGATGAATAGAGGATCGGAGAATTTTCTAATAGCGGAACACAGACTTAAACATTGATACTTCTATGTTAAATACTAAAACTAATTGGACACCTTTAAAACCGTTCCAATTTTGGTTATATCTTAACCAAAGCGTTCACAAAATTCAGTGTATAGTACTGTTGATACCATAGAGATGTACAATATATAAATATATCACTAGAGCCCGCATCCGCCATCTTTGTTGAGGCTGTGACCCCGAGTCAGCGCAACGGCCTTGACCCTGTGACCTCTCAAAATGGCGAAACGATCGAAGTTAAATTGTGTAGTGTGTGGATGTTGCAACTTATTAAAGCCAGAAAACAAGGCCGCTGGAATATTATTTAATCGATAAGTTGTTATTTTGTGTCTGTTGTATTTTTTGCAAGGCGTAAGCTTCGAAAAGAAATTAAAGTCTCGCTTAAGCTTGACTGCGTTCATGAATTTCAACCAATCAAAACGCGTCATTTCAAAATAAATTAACTGCGGAGCTCTCTTTAATGTGTTATTATATCTATGGTTGTGGGCTTTTTGGCTTCAAAAATTAGCCAAGGGATTATACGTCATACGGGCTCTAGTGATGATAATAATATCTCATTGGTTGATACAGATGAAGTCGCTCGCAACGGTCATGGCAGACATAAAGTGTCGCAAAAACAATTAATAAACTACTGTAACCTATAATTCAAAGGAATTGATTTTAGTCTCTTGAAATGTTGCTGAGATCTGACGTTGGTTTGAACGATTGGATGGGTAGAGGATCGGAGGATTTTCGGAATTCAGGAGGGAGATCGTTCCAGAGTCGAGGTGCAGTGTGGTATTATACGGATCGGATAGAGAATACAGAATGAGTAATTAGTTGGGGACGGACAAGGATAGGCCGAAGGAAAGCATATAAACGGGTTGATTGGGTTATTGAATGGTAGAGATTTTGCGATGATACGTCGGATGGGAGCGCTCCCATGGAAGTTATAGATTAACGAAAGACGTTGGAACTGAATGCGTTTGTGGATTTTCAGGCAATGGATTCATTTGATATAGGAGTGATATGGTAATATCCTCGTGAAAATATTACAGTTCGTGATTTCAATCTTGCTTCTGCAGTGGATACTGATTTCTTTAAATTAAGACTTTACTCGAAGCGACCATCGACTGAGGTTTTAGAATTCAAAATAATGACCCTATAAAAGTCATTGAATTGGAATTGATTTTTATTAGATTAGCCTACCACATTAGAATTGTAGTAGTAGTTTCAGTTTAACGACACTGTGTGATGACAAAGATCATTAGCGTCGCTCTCATCCTTTATCCAAGCTTGGGACTAGCACTGCCAAAGTGCAAACAGTGGCGGAGTTTAATGAGAAGTTCAGCAATAATCACTTAGTTAATATCGTTTATTTAACGACGATTTATATACAGATTTGAATGGCCTTAAAAGAGGTGTTTAAAGTCAGGCACGGGATCTATGGCAGCGGAAGTTGGGTGCAATGTTCATGGGCGTTTAAAAACGTTTTAAGACGAAGCTATAGGCCTACATAACTCGATTGGATTGTATTGTATTGTATTTGAATACTTGTTATAGCGCCCCTACCAGATTTCCCATTCAGAGGCGCTCCCGACTACTGCGCGAACGCTGAATAGAGACTTTGTGACGATACGTAGGAATAGGATAGGAGCGTTGCCAGAAAGTAATAGATTAACGCAAAACGTTGGAACTGAATCCGAATGGGGATTTCCAGCCACTGAATACATTCCAGATAGGAGTGATATAAGTAACATCCTGGTGACAATATTACAGTCCGTGATTTCTACTTTGCTTCTCCACTTGATAATAATTTTTTAATGAAGACTTTACTCGAAGAGCATCGACTGATGTGCCATCGGTTGATGCCTTGTGCATTAGACACCGGCGCAATAGAAGTTGCTAATTACATTACATGTTTTGGAATTTATTATAATGGCGCTATAGCAGTCACTGGATTAGTTTAGATTAGATTTGATAGATTGGATTAGGTGATGTCCTGGTGACTACATTACACTTCGAACAAGCTATGAGCAATCGTTAGTCATAATTGCGCGGTTTATGTACAAATTGGAAAAAGTCTTTAAATGGGTGTTTAAAAAATTAATAATAATAATAATAATAATAATATCTTTTCTTTAATAAGCGCCTGACAAACGCACTGCGCTGTACATTTACATGTTATGCAATTTAAATCTTAACTACTAACAGAACAGACAGCCTGCAATACAACGGTCATTTGTTCCCTCCTCTCCAACCTTCTGTGCACTCACAGACGTAGTTTCATCAGCAGTTGAAAACGACTAATGTCGCTTGTCTGGTACCTTGCCAGCGAAAACGGAATTGTTGAAAAGCGAGTAACTCGATTATTCGTGACCCATTTATGGTAGCACTCTGGCACGAAGAGGCAATGAACGCGGGATCGCTTCCCGCAACACACTCCCTAAGGTCGACTCAGCCTTTCATTCGCCAGACGGCGTTGAAAAAATGAGCAGTAGAACGTAATGGGCGCCTTGCATGGCTGCCAAACAGTTAAATTCAGGAGGGGATCGTTCCAGAGTCGAGGTGCAGTGTGGTAGGCTATATGGATCGGAAAGAGAATACAGAATGAATAATTAGTTGGGGACGGATAAGGAGTGATATCGTAATATTCTGGGGACAATATATACAGTTCGTGATTTCAACCTCGCCTCTTCAGTGGATAATGGTCATTTAATTACCGAAGCGACCATCGACTGATGGTTTGGACTTTGTGATAATGGCGCTATAGAAGTCATTGGATTAGATTAGATAAGATTGGATTGGATTGGATTAGGTGTCATCCTGGTTACGATATTGAATTTCAGAAGTAATCTTTCGTGACTGGAGAATTTAACTGAACACTTTTTATATAGAGATTTCAATATCCTTTAAAGAGGTGTTTAAAATCAACGATCATTTGTTTCTTCTTCTGCAGCCTCCTCTGCAGTCATATAGTTTCATCAGCAGTTGACAACGACTGATGTCGCTTTTCTGGTTACTCGCCAGCAAAAACTGATTCTTTGAAAGGCGAGTAACTCGAATTCATGGTGACCCGACAATTGCGCGCAGGACAATTGCGCGCCGACAATTGCGCGCCGACAATTGCGCGACCCGACAATTCCGCGCAGGACAATTGCGCGCCGACAATTGCGCGCAAAAAAGGGAACAATTCAAATTTATTTCGAATGATTTTCATTTGCTTTTCTAAAGCTTTTAAACTATTTAAAACCTTAAAAATTAATGTCGAAAGAGTTTCAGCTATTCAGCTACTGTTAGTGAGGCTACTATAGAAAACTGTTCTACTGTTCAAATGGAAAGATTGTTTGACTATAGAAAACTGTTCTACTGTTCAAATGGAAAGATTGTTTGCGATTCCGCGTAGATAATCAATCAACGGAACTGTGCGATAGGTAGGAGTCAGCGCCATCAGGCGTCGGTTAAGTTTCATGTATTTCGACTTCGAAGCCTCTGGTTGTCGATATCCAGAACGAAACCTTTCTACCATTTGCTCGACGTGATCCTGCTCCTTGCGAAACTGATCTACCAGCTTGTAGACAGAGGGATGGTGGCAGTCTGCTGTCTGCTGGAAAGATCTGTGCCACGCCTCGACAGAATTGTTAGTGCGTGGCAATCCGTCGTTAACCCGGGGGGAGGGAGGCTTATCGGTAAGCTCGGCGCCTTGTGTTCTAAGGGTTGCAGTGTAAGGTTCGAAACTTCTCTTGGTAGGGTCAGTAACGGGGGGAGGGAGGCTTATTGGTAAGCTCGGCGCCTTGAAGGATAAATATCCAAAATAACTGGAATGAAATAAAATAACCATATTCAAATTATTTATATTAGCATATAGTTCTTTTTAGTACCTTTAATACTACACGGTGCGCGCAATTGTCTTTGTTTTTTTGTCGCGCGCAATTGTCGGCGCGCAATTGTCGGCGCGCAATTGTCCTGCGCGCAATTGTCGGGGTGCCCGAATTCATAATACAGAAGAATTTGAATTTCCCCTCTTAAAATTGTTTCATGATGTTATGTTTAATATCACTCGGATTTTTTGTATTTCTGAAAACTTAGCCGCATGGAGGCAGACGACTTTAATCGAACAATAGCTTCTCTAAATGCGCGTTGTATATACAGATATGATTTGTTGTGAAAGAGGTGTTTAAAATCAACGGCGATTTGCTCATTCATTTCCAGCCTAATCTATTGTCGCATGCAGACGCAGTTTCATCAGCAGTTGACAAGGACTGGTATCGCTTTTCTGGGTCCTCTGGCTCCTCGCCAGCGAATTCGGATTTGTTGAAAGGCGATTAACGGGAAATTCCTGACCCAGAAAATTGTTTAGAGGGCTTTTTATTCCCCTCTTTTGCTTTGTTTGATGATGTTATTGAACTTCAGTATAACTCATAATATATTTTTATTACTGAAAATTGAAATCTGTGACGGATAAGCAGTTTTTATACAATTTAGTAATAGAGTTCCCATATCGTCAAAGTTCGTAGATCAAATAATCCACCTGCTTTAACTGGAAGCTTCAATCAGTACAGTAATTTTAGATTGGATTGGATCCAGAGTTTAACGGCAGCTTATGACAACATAGGCCGTTGCCGCCGACAAAGATTTTTTGGCATATTACAGCTATTTTACTACTGGGAATATTATAAATTAGACACCTCAAATCGAAACCAGTCTCCAAGCTATCGACTGCTAGTGACTTCGTTCACTTAATATTTTGCCTAGGCCCTGATGTTTTAATCGCGATTTTCGAGTTTCGATTTGACAAAGATATAGGCAACACTTGCTTATAAGGTACGACTCACAGTGCAAATAACTAAGTCTAGCAATCAGTCGGTGTCAGTTCTTTACTTACTACCTGCCGCAGTGGTGTCTGTAACGCTGCATGACGTCACGCTATCGTTTTAATTGAAAATGGCGTACAGGTCATAATGTAAAAGATAGAATATCTCTTACATTATGGTACAGGCAAACGCAGCGTTGAAAATACGTTGTTTCAACGTCTACCGCCATCGACTAAGTCACTTAGTCAGGCGCTAACTCATCAAGTTATTAAGTAATTCCTTACTCCGGGGACAATTTTTTTTGCAAATGAGGTTGAGGTTAGCGAAAGAACTTGAAAATGAATGAGTCCGGGAATTTTGAATCAATGGAGTCAGTCCAGATTGAAGTCATTAGGTAATAAATACCTGTTGATAATATGACATTTGTTGATTTCGATCTCGCTTTTCCAGTTGCTGGTGAGTTTCAGTTGAGATTGTAGTCGAATCTCCCGACCATCTGGACTGATGTCTTGAATATTCATTCATTCATTCATTCATTCATTCATTCTGGAGAGTAATATAGCGCCCCTTCAAGAAATCTACTCAAGTGCGCTTGCATTATGATATTGCCGCTGTATAAGTCATTGGATTAGATTACATTACATTACATTAGATTACATAAGATCGCATTAGATTAGATGTTCTTTAGGCAATAATTATGTCAACAGTTCGAATGAAAAACTTAAGCCACAGCAGCTCCGGATCAGCATGAACTTCGATTTCCAAGTTATCGTCGGTTTGCTTGTTTTCTGTTTAACGACCACTGTGTGATAACAAACATCATTAGCGTCGCCCTCCTCCACTTTTCCATGCCTTGGGACTGGCACTGTCATAGTGCAAACAGTGGCGAAGTTATTATAGTAAACTGTTATCGTCGAACGCGAAATGGTTTTATATGGAGGTAATTTATTTATTTCTCCAAGGTTTAACGTCGTCATATGACATCAAAGGCCGTTGACGACAATTTAAAACATATACAGTACAGTGAAATGAATTCATAGCGTCGAAAGACACCATTTAAGACTGTCCAAACATAACCTTAAAATGTCATTAGTGTTCATTGTTTAACGACATTAAAAATACAATTCATAAATATACAGTTTGATACATGCAATTTGGTATCTGATGCAAATTCAACAATATTTAGTAGCAATTGTCGTATACAAGAAAGGTTTCTTAAAATTAATTCTTGATCACCATTACTAATGCACATTTACTTCTTAATCTATTTATTTCAATAACATTTATTTTACAAATTTAGAAGACACGAAAGTTTAACATGAAGTTCACTTTTGGATTTTTAAGATGTCATCAATCAGTAAAGTCAAGCATTTTTAAAGAAATATATTCAACAGTGAATATGACAATAATTTCTTTATCATTTATTATGCTACCGTGTTGACAATAGAATAAACTTCACCCGAAATTCTCAATTTATTACATTCAATGTTCTTAATACAGCTTGATTGATATTTGTCACACATGCAAGTAAGACATGAAGTTTGTAATTTTTGGTACATTGTATGGAAGTATTTAATAATTTCAATCACACAATATTATCATAATATATGCAAATAGTTAGAACAGGACTCTAACACATCCACAGTAAGTATATAATATAGCAAATTCAACAAGAGTCTATAAACGAGCATAACTATAGACCAAAGTTCACAAGAAACATCATATCATATTAATTATGATTATGACATCTGATGCTATCAAACAAACACTTAGCATCAGTTTTGACACTTAAGTGTAAAAATAAAATCGTTTTTTATTACAGATTTCAGCATATTTGACAACTTTGTTCTGAAATGAGATTCATAATCTCCTTTGTCTAAATGCTTAAATCTTGGAGGACAATTTATAATGTTATCAACCGGAGCATGAGATTCTTGACACATATAATCAATGAGAAAATAAAAAAAAAAAAAAATATTATAGAAAGATTAACACACATTAAAAAATAAAACAAGACTTCCTAACCTATATGGAGGTAATGGTATCGGAGAGCATAATATAGACGTAGTGAATGTCTTAAAAGAGGTGTGCGAGAGGATGGTCGACGTGGCGCTTAATTATTATTATATTGTTACAGTGGCGCCATCTGTATCCAATCAGCAAGCCGATGCATTATCGCCCAGAATTTTACTATGATGTAATTACCTTGTGGTGTATTGAACCAATGACTTGAAAACTACTTTACCTTACAACACATAATTAAATGCGTATTTGATATTAATAAATCATCCATCTAGATTTGCACGAAGGGCGGTAGTAGTTTCAGTTTAACGACACTGTGTGATAACAAAGATCATTAGCGTCGCCCTCCTCCTTTATCCAGGCTTGGGACTGGCACTGTCAGAGTGCAAACAGTGGCGGAGTTTATTTAAGCAGCTCACACAGTGGAACAAATTTCGTCAAATACCGGAAGCAATTTAACGATTATGACAACTATTATTATTTTATTGCATTTTTTAGTAGTTTTTTTATTATAAGGTAAGATCTCGGTCAAAAGCCGCAACAACCGTAAGATAATTATCGTCAAGCAATGGTAACTACTTCAATTCAATTCAACAACACTTTTATTGACACTAAGTACCAAATTCTTCACAAAAATTAGACACCTTTAAAACACTTCTCTTGTAATCTATAACAACATATATAAAACAATTTTAAACAGAGTACAAAGCCTTGCTGCCTCTAGTGCAATAAGATGTCATTAAACTATAATAGGTATAGTAATATAATTATGTCGTTGAAATTCTATAGGTAATAGGTAACCCGTACCCTGGTAGTGCAAGTCCCAAGCCTGGAACAACGAGGAGGGCGACCCAAGTCGCTTTTTGTTATCACACAGTGTCGTTAAACAGCAAATACCGAAACTAATAATCGCGCAAAGCTTGTTACAAAAGATTAAACATTTGTTCCCAGCAAACGTTACCGCCTTTGATGCCATAAGATGTCGTTGAGTTATTGGAATCTATTAATCACTTTCCGTGCAAGTACCTTGGCACTCGTCATATGTCGATAAACATCGATACTTCTACGCGCATAGCAAACTTCATTTAAACACCTTTTTAATTACATAATATCAACTTGTCTGTAGACTATAATCCCCCCCTCACTGTTCGCTTTCTGACAGTGCCAGTCCCAATCCTGGATAAATGAGGAGGGCGACGCTAATGGTCTTTGTTACCACACAGT
The DNA here is from genome assembly GCA_020284085.1 of Aporrectodea caliginosa. NCBI lineage: Eukaryota > Metazoa > Annelida > Clitellata > Crassiclitellata > Lumbricidae > Aporrectodea > Aporrectodea caliginosa. Next base: position 21,814 of record JACEVL010000654.1, read on the forward strand.
GGTCGTCAAACCGTAAACAAGCAAGGCGACTATATAACATAAGCTGTAATGTGACAAAAAATAATCTTTGTCGGCGGAAACGGCATATATGTTGTCATGAGCTGCCGTTAAACTGTGGCTCCATCCATCCAGCGTTTTGGTTGTTGTAACTCCGCCACTGTTCGCTTTCTGACAGTGCCAGTCCCAAGCCTGGATAACGGAGGAGGACGACGCTAATGATCTTTGTTATCACACAGCTAGTCGTTAAAAAGGAAACACACACACACACGCGTTTTGGTTGTTTATTAAAATTAATGTCGACGGTCAGATGAGGTCGCAATGCGTTAAACAATCAATCAATCAATATTCGTTTATTGAAAATGTTCAAGCTGACACAGCCGCAACTTAATGACAAGAAATAGAAAACAGTTATCAGCTTGTTCAGAGGATACGGGGCCTACCTGTGGACCGCCGGCAAGCCCTCCGGGGCCTTCTCGTTAGATCTTAGTACATGTTCCTATAGAAGAGCCGTGGTATAAAGTTCCGGAAAATAAAAACAAACTTAGACACCCTTAAAACATTTGTATTCTCAGCTATATAAAAATGTCTCCATGGGCGTTTTGATTGTAAATTAACTGTAACTGAAAGTCAGTTGTATTGTATTGTATTTTATTGTATTATATTTGAACACTTGTTATAGCGCCCCACCTCAAAAGCCGCCGCGTAGGGACCCTGGGCAAGTCCTTCACTCGCAATTGCTCATGCGCTTCGGCGTGAAACTCCGATTCAGCGTCTGCTCAGTAGTCGGGAGCGCCTCTGAATAGGCAATCTGGAAGGGGCGCTATAACAATTAAGTATTCAAATACAATACAATACAATATCAATTTTGTTAAGTTGCGACCATCAACGACTGATCGACCGTGAGCATTATTACAGTGGCGCTATAGAAGTTCTTAGACTAGATTTTTTTATTTACAGTAAGGTCGAAGTCAACGGAGCTGGCAGTCGCAAAGTGTTTAACACTCGATTCCAATGCCCCAAAATAAAGACAAACTAAAATTAAACACCCTTAAAACGCTTGTAGACTTAGATATGTAATCGCCGTTTCGATTGTTTTTATAATCATGAGCTGTAATATGCCAAAAATAATCTTTGTCGGCGTCAACGGCCTATTTTGTCATAAGCTGCCGTTAAACTGTGGATCCTAATCCTGCTAGAATCATCGAGCTCTCGGGATATACACATAGGGGAAAAATTTGTACAGTCAGTCAATTGATGTCTATGTCAACGACCATGGCAACCTCAAAAGTGTCACTCGACTATAATAATTATAATATACAAAAAGACAAAATTAGACACCCTTTAAACGATGGTATTATCAGCTATATAAATTTGAATCGATGGTATGCATAGCGCTCAGGTACCGGATTTGCGCTTCAAACAGTGAATTGAGGTCGAGGCCAGCGGTCAATGGCAGCCGCAAGATGTCGGTAAAACTAATAACTACTTAATAAGAAATAATAACAACAATAATAGTTGTAGTAATTATGAAAAATGTTTGTATTTATTTGCATACAATGCATACCCCGGTACACGAAATGGCTGCATAAGTGTTTTCACATGAAGAGAAGCTCGATCTGAACCTGACAAATGACCGAAAAGAAACGGATGACGGTGGTGGTGGTGGTGATGATGATGTTAGGTAATTCTGAACATATAGAAGCGGCATCTCGGTTTTTGTGACAAGCTGAGAATAATACCTCTTGAGTAACTCTAACTGTGTATTCTAACGCAATAAGCCAACTGCACGACCACTTTTATGTCTTCCAGCTTCCGCTAAACTATGGATCCAAGCCACAATAATGGCATTCCTATGATTAAGTAGACCCTAAGTTAATTATGATGCCAACGACCTAAGCGTCTATAAGACGACGTTAAACAAATGGAAACTAAGCTAATAATATTGGAAAGGTTTTTTACAATTCATATATTGTGTAATATTTCTTCCTATCGACGTTAACGATTTTTGATACCATCAAGATATCGCTAAACTGTTGGATCAAATCAAATCGAACGGATCATTGGTCATCGATGATGCTGAGTATGAAGCAGAGTTCAATCGCTGGTAAAGGAATACAATGTCAACAACGAAACAATGGACACTTCTCCTGTTACTGAGAGGAATTGATCTCTCAGGAATCTTGAAATGTTTTCTAGGATCTTATATTCGTTTTGGATAGATATCAAGTAGGCCTATTGCAATCTCTCAAGAATTCATCCTCGTCTGCCATTATATATAATTATATATTTAAGTGTGTGCGTGTGCGTGTGCGTGTGCGTGTGCGTGTGTGTGTGCGTGTGCGTGTGCGTGTGTGTGTGTGTGTGTGTGTGCGCGCGCACACGAAAATATACGTGCACCAAAATTGCTCAATGGAATTAATCACAGTTTCTTTCTGTATTGAGATCAAGTTCAGTCACTCATAACAGTCCTGGCAGATATGAAATATCGTTAAATCAATCGATACTACAATTGTTACCCACAGAAATTGACCTGACTTAGTCTCTTGAAATCTTTTGCTAATATCTGACATTTGTTTGAACGATTGGATGGGTAGAGGATCGAAAAATAGTCGGAATAGACTTAAACATTGTTACTGCTATGTAAAATACAAAAGTCAAATTGGACACCTTTAAAACTGTTCAATTCGAGACTATATCTCAACAAAGGCGATCAGTACAAGTCAAATTTTTCGTAGCTCCTAATAAAGTTGATTCACTAGCAAGCATCTTGGCAAACATAATAATTCTCTAAATTCTAAATCAATGAATAATCTAACTTTTTAAAACCCGTTGAATAACTCCTAGTATCTTAAAGTCTTTGCTCTCTGACATTAGTTTGAACGATTGGATGAACAGAGTATCGGAGAGGTTTCGGAATTCAGGAGGGGGATCGTGCCAGAGTCGAGGCGCAGGCTTTATGGATCGGATAGAGAATACAGGCCTGAGCAATTTGTTGGGAACGGATAAGGGTAAGGAAGGAGGATGATTGGGTAGATGGAGTGACTGGATGGCTGAGACTTTGTGAACATGCGTAGGATCTGATCAATGCCAGGAAGTTATAGATTAACGAAAGACATTGGAACTGAATGCGATTGGCGATTTTCAGCCAATGGATTCATTCCAGGTAGGAGTGATATGGCAATATCCAGGTGACAATATCAAAATTTCGTGACTTCTACCTCGCTTCTCTAGCGGATTATGATTCTTTTAAATAGGACTTTGCTCGAAGCGACCGACTTATGTTTTGGACTTTGTTATAATGGCGCTATAGAAGTCATAAGATTAAATTCAACTAGATTAGATTAGTTTAGATTGATTGGATTAGATTGGATTTTGTGAGGTCCTCAAGACGATATTACATTTCAAGAGTAAACTTAACTGAATAGATGCAAAGCACCAACATCGAGCAACATTCACTCTAAATGCGCGCTTTATATACAAATGTCAATAGCCTTTAAAGAGGTGTTTAAAATCAACGGCCATTTGCTCCTTCGTCTCCAGCCTCCTCTGCATTCACAGACGTAGTTTCATCAGCTGTTGACCAGGACCGGAGTCGTTTTTCTGGTTCCTCGTCAGCGAAATGGATTTGTTTAAAGGCGAGTAACTGGAATTCATGACCCAGAAGAAGTGTTTAATACAGGGCGTTGAATTCCCATCGTCGCATTGTTTCAATAATGTTATGTTCAATATAAATTTTATTATATTTCGTTCTGAAACCTGGAATTTTTGATAGATTAACAGTTCGTATAAAACGTTCTTTAGTGTTGTATTTCGTTAAAGTCTATTTATAATTATAGATTTAATAATATAACATACAATGTAATAGCCTATATAGTTCAAATAATCAACCTATTCCATGTAAACATTAATTTTGCAGTTATCTCACAACCCTTCAATGGCAGGTAGGCCTATATGTAATTTCAGTTTGACGACACTTTGTGATAACAAAGTCCATTAGCTTCGCCCTCCTCTTTTATCCAGGCTTGGGACTGGCACTGACAGAGAACAATCAGTGGCGGATTTTCAGCCAATGGATTCATTTGAGATAGGAGTCATTATGGGCTATGATTATAGCCTAATGACAATTTCACAGTTCCTGATTTCGACCTCGATCGCTTCTCCTGTGGTTAATGATGTTTTAATTAAAACTACAATCATGAAAGAGACCAATGGCAAACTGTATCACACAATTTATATAGGGGCTGTTGAACCTTAAAAAGAGGTGTTTAAACTCAGCAATATTATTGACGTCGGCGAGCATTCGGATTACAGCGGTGCGTCGTTATTATTATAACCACAGTTTAACGTCGTCTTATGACATCAAAGGCCGTTGACGACAATGCAGAAAATATACAATACAATCATAACCAGAAACTTATAGCATCCGAACGACACCATCAAAGGTGTCAGACGAAGCTTTACAATTTCACTAATATTCAATATTTTTGCAACATAAAGTAGCTCATCTCATACTGTCAATGATAATTATGTAGGCCCTACTGACAAATTTCATTAACTAACAAAGCATATATGTATTATAATTGATTAAGGTATTCTTTTAAACTGTTCATGTATCTTACAAAAACACTATAATAAAAATGTTCATTATCCAAAGAAGTATACATGTATTATAATTGTTTAAAGTATTCTTTTAAACTGTTCATGTATCTAACACACATAATAAAAATTCCATTAACCAACAAAGCATACATGTATTATAATTGTTAAAAGTACTCTTTTACATTGCAACACAGTACTATATAATTGCATAATAACAATGTTTTAGTAAAAGACCAATCAAAAATTTACAGATTTGAGTAAGATACAAAACCATTCACCATTTACAAAATTTTACCTTTATTAATTATCTTAACTAACCTATACATTTCATTCTGAAATAAATTTACTGTCAAAAGGGTTTTAATAGAAATTTCATGTTTATATAATTGACATTTATTTCTTAAAACCTCTGAAATATCTTCTTTTTACATTCAATTAAGAGATGATGAATTGTCTCTTTGACATTACAAGTATCACACAGACCGTTAGCATGCCTTTTTATAACGAATAGTCTTTGATTAGTATTGGCCACTCCTAAACGCAATCTAGAAATTTGGACTTCCTTATGCCTATAAGGTTCTAAATATTTTATATCTGTACTAACAATTGGACAAATAGATTTATAAAAATGACCTTTATTATCATTACTATATTCTAGTTGCCATTTATTTACTATATAAAGTTTTATTAAAGTAAAAATTTCCTGAAGTTCAAGATAATTAGTAGAATTTATGACAATAAATAGTAAGTAAGTACGTGCTTTATTGAACCGCCTGCAAACGCACTGCGGGAACATCAGATTGAATCACAAATCACAAAAATCACAAATGTCAAAAATATCATAAAATGCAATAAAACAGACATCTATGCAAATATGAGATTAAGGTAATAGTAAAAAGAAAGATTAGCAATAAAATCAATTAAATAACATACGCGTAATAATAGTTAGACCTTCTTTAGCCAAAGTATCTGCTCTATCATTGCCTGCCAGATCAATGTGACTTGGGATCCAAATAAATCTTATTTGATTAGAATTTAGTTTGCTAATGTGGTATAGTAAATCATTTAATAAAGTAGGTCTAGATTGACAGTAAGATCTCTTAATTGATGTAAGAGCACTCAATGAATCAGAGAAAATCGCAAATTTACAATAATTGTAACACTCATTGTTTAATATCCATAAAACAGTTTCAATAATTGCAGTTAATTCAGCTGCATAAACACTGGAATTATTACACAATCTAAATTTCTTATCTACATTTAAACTAGGTACTGTGAAAGCAGCAGCAACAAGATCATCTACTTTTGACCCATCAGTATAGATATGTTACATAAGAGTCATATTTTGAAATTAATTCTAGAGCATATTGTTTTAGAAATTCAGGTTGATCGTTTTTCTTATTTACACATTTCTTCAGAGTTAAGTCAACTTCTATTTTGTTGTTGCACCAAGGAGGGGAAGTAGGAAAGGAGGGGCTAATGAAAGATGTACTAAGTGAAGAAAAGAAGTCAGAGGTACGAGTATAGATTGAATGTTCCCTACTGTCAGATGTCCTAAAAACATTTGTCCAGTGGTTTTCCATAACTCTAGTAAAAGGGTGAAATTTACTACCCAAAATTTTAGCTCCAAATTTTATTGAATTTTGATGTCGCCTTAAATGAAGTGGTAATTCTCCACATTCATTGTGAAGTGCTGATGCTGCAGTACCCTTTAGGAACTAGCATCCGGTATTTAACGACATCTGGCGGCGACTTGGACCGATGACTTAGAAATTACTTTCGTAGTGGATCCGTTCACGCCCTGGACGTTAGCGGATCCCCGGTAGGCCCTACTACATTCACGCCCGTCGCGTTATTGGCTAAAGCCTGTCACGTGAATTTGTTGTCTTCCCTTGGAATTTCGAAATGGCGGATATCTTGAGGGTCGATTAGGTTCAGGTTAGGATTCGTGAGGGTCGGTTAGGGTCAGATTAGGCGTCGTGAGGGTCGGTTAGGGTCAGGTTAGGCGTCGTGAGGGTCGGTTAGGGTCAGGGTTAGGGTTAGTTTCGTCATTAGAAAACATGGTGAATAATCTTCCACCGCATTCGGGAGAGTTTATCGGTTGGCTCCTTTCAGGTGCACAAAATCATGTGACGTGCATTGACCAATAGCGTAGCGGGCGTCATTCTAGTCCCAGGTATAAGCCCGATCAGCATTAGCAATGCGCATGCGCAGCCATTTCAGTTCTACTTCCGGGGTGAAGGTCACCGTTCACAAACAAACAGAATGCTGCCGTTAGCGACGTTGTTATGATCTAGATTTGACGCAAATATTTGATATTATTCGTTACTAGTTTATAGAAAATTTCTATATATATTATAGAGTTTATTATTATTTAACCGGTATCTCATGCGCAATTAAGTGCATGTGCGCGGTTGTTAATTGCGGGAGAGGAGATTATCAGCTGTGCCGCTGGAGAAAGACAACCTGCGAAGTCCAGAGTTGCAACAAGGGTGTTGCTAACGGTTTATGTCCAGCGCCATTTGAACTGTTTACATTCCTTCAAACCCAAAGGGATGTCCGTACGTCTGTTATGGACAAAATTGGTAAGATATTAACTATTCTTTCTTTGTTTTCACTTAACTGAATTCCTGTTGTCTAGCGGTATGCAAAGACGCATTTTATCTGTGGCCGCCCCACCCTGGCCAGATCTATCTATTGGTCAGTTTCACTGTATGCATCCTTCTAATTATTCTAATATTGATAGGTTCTAGCGTTGAAATAGTCACAGTATGTCTTAAAACTCTTTTTTCACTACTCTAACCTATACAGTATATCAACCAGATGCACACAAACATTGCCTACACTTTCCTTTCACAGACAGAATAAACCATTTTAATTTCTGCATGTATTTTTTTCTTATTTGCAAACGTACATATCTACATATCTATATGGATACTTTGTTCACCAAGAGGCTTAAGAATAAACTATTGAAATTATAGCCAGGGTCTATTACAACCAGAAGAAAATGTACTGGATCATCTGCAGTCATCATTACTACATAATTTTATGTAACTATCTCAAGTTAATAGGAAAGCTGTTAATGGAAACATATCGACAGTTTTTACACATATCTTGATCTACAGTAATGATTATTTGCTGTGATATTGTTATTATTAGCAATTAAACATTGTTTCATTGATGACTTCAGCTATGCAGTGCAGGTTAAAATATGAAGACTTCCACTGAAACACAACATCTTCCACCAAAAAAGTCAAACTGGATGCGGAATCTGGTGCAGAGTTTGGCTGGAATATTTCAAGACAATCCAGGTTCCATGACACAAGATCCATCTGATGATGTCCGATTCTATTGTCAAGAGACATGATAGATTAGATTTTGGTTCTTAACAACTGCTTAAGCACGTCCACCTCAAATGAACCAATGTTTTCAGTATTTAGTAAAAACACTGCATTTTATGATGTTTAATCAAATCCTCAGAACGCCGGACGCGTCCGGCAGCACATCTGACGCGTTCTATAAATGAACACGGGCGTTCAGAAATATTAACACGCGTGTTCAATACGACGCGTCGTGCGTTCAAGTTACGGCAAACAGACATGTAGCTTACGTCAAAGACGCTGAAACTGTATAATAGGTCTAAGGGAAAATTTCTCCATGATAGGCCTGCTTAGAAATGCAGAATTCATTATGTAGCCTAAATGATTAAATTTTTTTTATCGAAATCAAGTCAGAAGACTGCCCAAACAACGATTGGCCTAGGCTACTAGCGCGATATAGGCTAACAATCAAAATCGACATGTAACACTGAATCGTATAGATCAAAAACAATTATAAATGGCATGAATTACCTTTTAATTCCTATAGCATTTGTACGTGAAATAAGTTGAATACAAGTGTAGGCTACGTTGGAGCCGCATTTTTGAACACCGGCGTTCAGTTAAGGACCTGTTGGGCTGCAATATTTGAACGCATGCGTTCAATATTTGAACGCATGCGTTCAATCTTTGACCACGACATGATGAATATTAATCACGTCTTCGTCCGCGAAATAGTTCGCTGCGGTTGTGTTATGTATTCAGTCGGGCATCGCAGTAGAATTTTTTTATGAAATTGAGATATTATAATACAATCTAGTGTTTCGTTTTGCTTATGATATATTCTTTCATTTTGCAAAGCAAGCTAAACCATGCGCCCATCGAGGCCCAACCATAAGGTCATGAATATTAATGACGTGTATACGTACGCGACCCACTTTCGTGGTTGTCGGTTATGTTTTGAATTTGAAGTACTTCTATGCTGAAGACTAATTTTAAACGATATTACGGAAAAAAGAAATCTTATGGACAGGTTCATTATGTGCTTAAAATTGTTGTAAAACTACACAAGCGTGAGTATGTCTCTGCACGAAATGTGCAAACGTAACGTCATAATATTCAGTAGCAAATTGCAATGTAGGCCTACTTTAAGACGCCATAGTCCTTGTAATATCGCAACTTCTGATTCCATTTGGGAATTTATAAAGTTTATAATTAAATGTGATTTTTTTTATTCTTTACAGCTTTAAAAATGTAAAGTTGATGTTAGAGTTGATTATTAAGTATACAGTGTAACTGCTAGAATAGATAATAGATTGGATCCCAAAAGTCTCTTTAAAACACTTCAATTTCAAAACAGGCTTTCGAGTGGCGCATTAGAAGTTTGGAGATTATTACGATTTCGATTATAGTTATGTCTGGTCTCTTTTTGTATAGGGTGCTGGCCGAATGTTACTCGTGCAGTTCGCTTGTAGAGCACGAGACACATTTCAGCCAGGGAAGTGAGAAGGAAAGAGGCCAGCATTTTCCAGCTTCCTCTGTAATAGTTGTGTTGAAGGTCAGTGGCCGTTGATTCAGAAAGTTTTCTGTGGTCTAATTTTTATCACAATTTCTCATTGCTATAAATTTACACAAAATGCAAGGAGCAATTCAATGTGCCATGGTGAAAAGAAATAATTAATAATCATGGTTTGCAAATTACTCTTGAATGTAAGTTCTTTTTAAGGATATTAGGCCTATAACAGTTGAATGTTCAAGCCATTTTATAAACTAAAATTGATACATTTTCAACTGCTCAAATATATTTCCATATTTGATATTTGCAACCTATCCAGTGTACCTAAACAATAGGACAATGATGACTTGTACAATTGCTTCTCTTTGTGTCTTCATGCCTGCCTTTCAATGTGCATAATGTTCAATAAAACGTCATCTATTACATTTTTACACATACTGTAGTACTAGTCATTTTGAATGTTGTGCACTTTGTTTCAGATCATTGCAGACAATGCTGTGGCACAGTCTTTGGAGACAGCGGAGAGTGAGCCCTGCATATCGTTGTTCTGACAGTGAGCGACGACATACCCGCATTTTCATTGTGGGTGACACAGCTGTGACTAAAGTGCCAAAGACCAATATTCTGAGTGCCACCCTGCTGCTGCTTGTCTCAAACTATGTTTTCGACCTCGAATACTCTAGGTTTTATGCTAATCTTTTGGGCGTTCTCCAAACTGACAATTATGTGAAGGACACCAGCAAGCAGTTGAAATCTTTTATTACGAAACTGTGCTGTTATGGAAAGTTTGCCGGAGTCATTACCCGACGATTAACCACGTCTTATCCTGTGACACTAATAAAATCTTAAAGAACCATTATTTGCAGGATTTTCAGGTGCTAAAGTTGAATGTGAAATTTGAATGTTAACAATTATCATCCAGGGCCTATTTTAAAGAATTTTTCACCAAGCACGTCCCCCCCCTAAGAAAAAATTGTGAAATTGCAAATGCCTGTTTATTAATAACTAAATGCTTTAGCACATCTATCACACTTGTAAGGTCTTTCTCCAGTATGAGTTTGATTATGCGTTTCTAGCTTATATTAATAAGTAAATGGTTTAGCACATCTATCACACTTGTAAGGTCTCTCTCCAGTATGAGTTAGATTATGAAAATTTTCAAATTAGCTGAAAACTTGAAATGAGTCAAACGACATGATAATTTGATATTGAATTTGATAACATTCCAATTTTTGCATGAACCAAATAGTTTCTTATACAATTCTAACACTGTCATTATAATTATTAGTTACGAAATGGACGACACATGTCTTAACAGTATCATTGATCATGGGTCAAATCTTCAAGACAAAGGCAAAGTTTATAGCTAAGCTAACAGACTAACAGTTACTGGCGCCGTCTTGCGGCTGGTCAGTTTGAGTCGCAGTCAGATAATTAAAACACGTCCTTGAACCATTCCTGGGATTTGGCCTTCACAGTTGGTCGCGAACGTCGGTTACAAGCTTGTAACCATGCTCGCAGTGCTGGGCGTACATCAAATTTTGATGTAACCGGCATATTCATTCGGACATGTAAATGTGCATCAACTGTCTCTGCATTGAGGCTGCTTCTATCATCATCCTTCATGAGATTGTATGCACTAACAAGTCTCTCCACGTCACATGAATGAGGCTTTGCTGCGAGTAGTCTGGCGACAGCTACAGAAACAGAACGCCAGTCTGCATTAGTCAGACTGATCTTAAGGAAATCCTGCAATGTGCTTGTGTTGGACATCTGCGCTTTCTTTGCAGCGTTCACCAGCTCTCCGTAGCTACTGTAGAAGTCACGCTTCGCAAAGTCTGATGCGAGGCCAGTGTACACCCGTTCAATGTCTTCATCAGATGCATTGCCGTTCAGAAGCATTGGTGGAGAAAGCGCCTGAAACTCCAGTGCATAGCGAAGATCACTGGCACCTTTGTCAGTTCCGAGTCGACTGGTCAGAAAGTTGCACAGCGAACAAATAATCTCAGTCTTGATGGCATACACATCGCGACCGCAACTGCTAACGAGAGAGTGCTCTCTCTTACAGTGCCTTAATTGGACGACTGTGAGCTTAACAGTGTCGTAACTCTTGATAACTTCATCGGCTTGTTCCTCATTCCCTGTAATTGTTACTTTCTCCTCATATCCACCTGGGTGCGGACGCTGTAATAATTTCCTTAGGTCCTCCACACATTTATCACGATCACTTTCGACGTCAAACAGAGTCACTTGGTTGCCCTGCAACTTCTTCTGAAATCTAGAGTAGATGTACAGCGCGTCACACAAGATCGCTGCAATGTGAACAGTGTCAGCATTAATCCACTTCTTCAGCATGCCATATTCTTCAGCGTCTTTCAGGGAGAAAGTCTGCAGATGTCGCATCATCGGTCTGTAGTTGTCCAGAATGGATGACAGAAGACTGTTAGAATATTGTGTGAATCTTATGTCGATTACTGATGGATACTGTCTGACTGTGACGCCAAGTTCTTCCGCATGCTTCTTGAATTCCTTTGTTCTACATGCTGAACTGTTATAGAAACGCGTAACTGCTTTACAGTCATCTATAACACGCCGTGCTTCAGGAACACCTGTAGTCATGTCTTTGAACACTAACTGAGAACGGTGAACACTGCACCATATTTTGAGGAGAGGGCTAGGGCCCTTACATGGACTTGACGTGTCCTTAGTGGTGTTGTCTTTGCGTTCTTGCTCGAGCAGTGTCCATAGCGAATGATGTCTTCCAGTATTTTCTGACGCGCCGTCTGTGACAATAGAGGTTGTTTGCTTAAATATCTCTGGCCATGTTGCTCCACACTTTGCAGACGCCTTCCTGAGTGCCTCCAATAACCCCTCGCTACCTCGCTTCTCGCTTTCAGCCAAGCCCATGTACCAAGTCTCCATGTCTCCAACCGCCGTTACAACCTGCGCCATAACATGCTTGTTGTCTATTCGCTGCTTGTCAACAGCACCATCAACTCTGAGAGAAAGCGCAAGGATATCTTTAAATCGGAGTGCAAATGCCTTACGGTCCGTTTCTGCGATTGTCAGTAGCATGTCGCGATGGCTTGCAGGAGTGACATACTGTAGATCTGTGTCAGTAGGAGAAAACGGAATTTCAGGGTTGTTCAAGTCTAATCTTTCAGCCATCAATGACGCCACGTATCTAGCTGGAAATGACCACGCAGATAGTGTCCCGCGTTTGGCATCCATGTATACCTTAATCATGATTCTTGCTATCTTTTGTTCCAATGCAGTGTTAGCAAATCGCAGTTGTTTCTCCAACACAGTTTCTCCCTCATGTATCCGACCCTCGGCAAGAGCCTTCTGTTGTCGACTACGTGTCAAACAAGCATTGTGTACTGTCGATCCACAGTGTTCATCATACATCTGCTGCCTGAACACTGCACCATTTGCAGTGCATATGGCTGGGATCCTTTGACAGTGGATCTTCACCAGATCAGGATGTGCACAACAGATTTTGCAATGCACAATCCTCCTTCTACCAGACCCACCACGAGCTTCACTTCTGTACTCTGCCCAATGCTCAGCCTCAACCTTCTGTTTGCGTCCTGACTGATTTTTGCTTGACTGTACAACCCCTTGAAATTCAATTGCCTCGTGAACCTTTTCCTCAAACTCATCGACTTTCACATCCACCGGTTTACTTCCAGCTGGAGATAGCGAAGCTGTCACACTTATGGTTGACGCTGAACATGTTAACTGTGCGGATGTGCTTGACTGCTCTTCGGTTGTGGTACTATTACTAGCTGCAGTACTTGTTGAAATTGAATGACCAGTGCCACATTCGTCATCAGAAATGTTTGTGTCTGATTCCGCTGTGTGTTGACTATTCTGTTTTTCAATACTTACATAGTGATTTGTGCCAACCAACCCCAGATATATAGCGTAAGACTCAGTCTCACATGACGATGCTTGAGATGAGGTAGGTAATGTTGCCATATCAATACGCTGTTCCCCCTCCACAGTTAAAATGATGATAGGTCGTCGATACAGATTGACTGCTACAGAAAGAATTACACCATCACCCCATGTGCCACATTTCTTCATGTTGTCGATATATACTTGCAATTCCTGCTCTGTCATAGCTCCACTGTCCAAGATCATCTGCGACTGTGAGTGCGACTGCAGACATTCAACCAGTTCCATGCGTACATCATGAGCAGTTGTCGCTGTCGCTGAGCTTCCGCGTCCAAGCTGAGTCAACTGTCTGGCGAGTGAACTAAATAAACAGTTTCCATCTGCAGCCACATTGACAACCATCATATTCCTCTGTGCAGCTAATGATTTCAACTTATCCATTTCCGTCAACTGTCTCGGCTCAAACGAATCTGAAATTGCAAAGTACACAAGTATGCCAAAGAATGTTAGATGGTCGAAAAAATGACACCCACTTTAAAGAACTTGCTTATGCTATAACTCTTACTAAACTACTATTATTGTAGGCTATATATCAGATGCTAGTAGCTTATATCTATTCATAATTACATATCTTCAATGATGACACAGAGTCACGGAAGTCCTGAGGGAGACTGAGGGAGACCTTTACCTTTAATATAATACTATATGACAATAATGATATAGACTGTTTGACAGGTCACTTGGTACAGTTCATCATTTACTTAGCTACATTTATCAATGTAATCGTTTCTTAATTTTTAAGTTAACATACTGCAACAATTTATAATTTTACAGCTGTGTTGAGGACCAAAGCAACTAACCTGCGTGCGCGTTCCTCTTCGTCATTCGTTTAAACATGGCCTGTATGTCGTTTCCAGGTGACGACGCAACCCGTTTTTTACTCATCGTGAAATTCGCAAATGAATGAACTAAAACAACTGAACTGACCGAAAGGCCTAATAGTCCTAATATCGTAATAATAAATGTCAATAAACAATTATGAATTATAACGAAAACTCAACTGTAGCCTAAATATTATTTTTACATCAGTCACAAAATTGCGCGTCCCGTTCTCTCGGTGCTGTTTGTAAACAAGTTTAACGCGCTGCATGACGTCATGAGCCCAAATAGATGTATGGAACGCCGTTCGAACTTTCCTAAAAAAATAAAATATATTGGCGGTGTTTTTTAAAACAACTTTAAACAAGTTCAGTAAGTGCCGTGCCAGGCGTGCCTGAGCGATCAAGCACGGACCGTCAATTCCTCAGGCACGTTTTTGTAATCTCAAAGCACGGACGTGCCTGTCGGCACGTTAAAATAGGCCCAATTATCATCAATGTCAATGGCATTGTAATTAATTTCTAGTTAATTTAGGATATTTGTAGTTCTATATTCTGTTGGAATTGCATGTGTGCTTTTATATTTTTAATTAGCATTTGGATTTAAATTTAAATATCCATGAGACTTGGTTGTGGGTCATTCACATATATATGATATCCGGAGAGAGGGAGGAAGGGAGGGTCATGCAAATGCGGAGAAGGGAGGAAGTCTTATGGCTTAAGCAGACGTCCAGATGGGTCTACATGTACATGTGCAAGGCTTTTAGTTCAACCTGCTTAAGCACCAACTTCAGTTATAAGATGGGAGACATTGATTCAGTTTTTACAGCTTTGAGTGCTGTAATTAACGTATGGAAAATTGCTTTACTTTCAAGTTTCAAATAGCAAGTATATATTCAGACAATTCAATTATGCATATGCTTATAAATTAAGATATAGAACAAGGAGTTTTGTAAGGGTGTCTTCGGCATGTTAGTGCATTATAACTGTTACCTGGCTTTGGAGTGCAAACGTCTGCAAAGTGGGAGAGTAAGGCCAAAAGCGGACAAAGGGTGATGGAAGGTCCAAAGGAGGTACTTTTGGGGCGTCCTTTATGGTCGAACCCTTAGTGTGCAATTGCATTGAAGTATGATTAGTTTATATCTCAATTCTGACTTTCATATAATAGCTGTGCTAATATTTTGTCTTAATTTTTGAATGTATTATAGGCCTATACATGCAATTGCTTTCGTTATATTGTATTGTATATTATGTATATAATTATATATATACGTGTTTTCTCTCAACTCTGAAAATTTGTGGTTATGGCAAGTGTTCATAGGTTGGGAACACTAGTGTTAATGAAGAGCACATTGTTGTGTTCCGTTCATGAGCACTAGCGTTTAGAGCAGGGTTTGAACGCCCGGACGCGTTCTATTAGTGTTACATTTACGCGTTAAAGCATTTGAACACGTCATGCGTTAACGAGTAGAACACCCATGAAGCGTTTAAAAATCGTAACACTAGTGTTCAGAAATTTAATGCCAGCGTTAACATTAGAAACGCCGGACGCGTTCTATTGGTGACGTCATATAGGTGTTCACACTAGTGTTCAAAAACTTAACGCCAGCGTTAACATTAGAAACGCCCGGACGCGTTCTATTAGTGTTACAATTAGGCGTTTAAAAATGTGTTCTAGTTGTGAACACCCGGCTTTAGAGTGTGTCAGTTTGTCCTATTGTGTCGACATATAAAATAAAAGTTAATTGGAAGAAAACTAAATAAAATTAAGGCTAGAGGTGCCGTTTATTAAATCCTCGCTCTGAAAAATGTTGGTAACCACGATCATTGTGACATAATACAGGCAACCATTACCGTTTTTCAGTTCGGGCGTTGAAAAGAAAATTAACCGTCGGGTTTTAAAATGACAGCTCCGCAAAAACTTGTTTGACACCTAGCGAGGAATCCTAGGCCATTCGTATAATCTCGCAAGATGTAGACATTTAAGGACACTTAAGCCTACTTTTACGGAAACCCCGTCAGTGCCCTACTGGGGAGGGTCTATCCAAAAACTGGACAGAGAAGGGCATACGTACCAGTATTACTTATTATGCATTTATTTAGCGCAACTACCTGTCTACTGAGATGAGATGGCGCGATACTGCTTAGGACCGTCAGTTGGGTTGGGCGCAGAGTTCCTGAGATGGTGGGCATGAACACTTGGGAGGGGTCGACATGTAGAGAGCTTTCCCCATCGACGTTAACGGGCTTTGACTCCACAAGATGTTGTTACGCTCGTGGAGTCCGTTTAATCGTCAGCCCGTAGCCTACTCTGGCAGTGCCAGTCCATCGCATGGATAAAGGAGGAGGGCGATGCCAATCATCCTCGTTAAGACACGGCGTTGTTAATAGGAAACTAGCTAATCAAAGTCCGAACCATAGATATAACGATGGAAAGCGACATGCACTACTCATCTTAGATAGGACACTGTAGGTCTATTATGATACAGTTGGCGTTAAACAGAAATCACCAACGTATACTTTCACGGCTTCTTCTCTATTGTCCTATACAATTCAATAGGCCTATCATGGCCTTTATTCCTGTGATATCTATGGCTAGGCGCCATGACGATCACTTGGTCTAGACCAAGTACAATTAAGTTAAAGCAAGCGTGAATGTTCAACGACTGATATGTTTAAGAACAATTAAGTTAAAGTTTGCGTGAACTACTTCAAAAGATCGATGCGTTCAAGAACAATTGAATTAAAGCAAGCGTGACCAAGGTCCTACTCAGCTTCTAGCTTCGCCCTTAAAACACTCAAAAACCATGGTGCATCTACAATTAATCACTCGCGTAGCCTAACCACCATAGCAAGAACAATGTATGATTCCCCCTCCTGGTGGGGTCTGGCGAACGAAAAGGACAAATCCCGCCTAGAACACCAGATGAACAAACTAAAATGCTCTGGATTTATTCATACAAATTTAACATAGCTGGTGTGACGTCACACTTCTCCCTAGGCCTACTGCGAAAGTACTTGCTAATGTTACAGATACTTCACTATTCAAAGCCGTTCTGTTAAATGAGAATCACTCACTCAGATGCCCCTTCCCCAACCAACATTTCACCCCCGATTTCCTCAAGGTCAGACCACATAACTTCAACCTTCCTGACATAGACTCAAGAAACTTTATATCTCGTATGTTATTCGTTAACTCTTACTAAGCACTAAGCTATTACTTCATACTATTATGCTATCTAGTTTTTTTTATGTGGCTACTTCCGTATTCTGCTATATATTTACCAACACTATGGCACTCGCTGGCTTTTACTTTCTCTGGTATTCCCCCATATGCATCGCTCTCCACAATCATTCCGTCATGCCATATGCTTTCGATTGCTTGTCGACGTCTATCAAGTTGAATAATGCTTTTGTTTGTGCTAAGCGCTTTTTCAGTTATCTGTCTCGTGTAAATTGCTGGTCAGTGATTGAGCACCTTTCTGGTCTGAACCCGTATTGTTCTTCCCAAAGTGCTCACTCAACATAGTGCTTCATTTTGTGGAGCAGAGCAATTATGAGTGAAGGACTTGCACAAGGTGTCTCATCGGGTGAGGCTCGAACCCGTACGCCCTGCTGCGTTACAGGACGATCGCTCTAACCAATCGGACACCGTGTCCATCGTTTCTGCATGATTGCTTCGACCTCTGATTTTTCACCATAATTAGCCTATACATCTTTGATTGATGCAACTTTGAGTTCAGATTATACACAAAGTAGTTTTTATCAATTTTATTTTAACATGCATGCATAGGCCTACCTATGGGCAAAGGGCAAGAACTTGAGAATCAACTAGGAAAACGAAGAAAAGGCAATCTTAAAAGGTAATGTTGGCTCAAATTCGCATCTACCATCCATTGCAGGAGTTGCACGGTCAACATCAATCAAGGTTCCCTGGATTTACCTTCAGACAGAAGCTAACAATTACCGAGCACATCAATGACATCCTTCAGTCATGCTCATCATCTAGGCCTACGTACGCGCTAAGAGCACTAACTGCACGTGGCATAACTACCCCGGCACTTCACGAGGTCACGCGAGCTACAGTGATAGCGCGGATGCTATAGACCTCTCCAACATGGTGAGACCTAGCTAGTCATGGGAAGAGCACGGCCGGAGAAGATAATACTTAAGTCTAAAAGAGGAGGATACCTCTCTCACACAGCTCCATCTGTGGAATCACTAGCAAACTTGACTGATCAAACCCTTTTCAAAGCAATCCAGAACAGTTGGGAAGACGTTCTACAGGGACTCGATCGGTCTTCTAAACGAGCAAATCAATACAACCTACGAAATCGACCGCAATCATTCACTCTCCCGGAAAAAGACTCCCGAGACTTAATATCTAGAACGCCTGATAAAGATCATTAATATACAGTGTATTAGGCCTATTTAGGCCTAGCACTATTAAATTAAATGCTAGGCCTATAGCCTATGCTAGAGCAATTATACAGTCATACAAAACCAGTGTGATTCTCGTTAACGATAACGAAAATGTTCGTTAACGAAAATAAAATTATTTCGTTAACGATAACTAAGACTTATAACTAGGCCTATAACTAAAAAAATATCATTAACTATAACTATAACTATAACGAAAATAACAGTAACGAAAATTCATCTTTATTTTCGTTTATGCAAAAAATAAAAATAGGAAGTGCAATATGGACGATTTGACATAAATGAGAACGAAAAAATGCGATATTTTTAATAAGCAAATGCAATATGTCAGTTACTTTGGAAACTCGTGTATTCATGAAGCTGAATGCACCCATGCATCAAAGGCTTTCAAAACTCTGAGCAAATTGTGAAACAGCGTTTTAATACGCACAATTTTGCTTATAGCCTAGCCTTAATTATTGTAACTAAGTAGTAACTAAAATTAACTAAAATAACAATCCATTAACTATAACTATACAAATATACCAGGGCCGTAAATCTGTTTCAAGATGTGGGGAGGGAAAAGTGCCCCTTCGGAAGTGCTATATAGGCGGCAGGCCTAGTTGCCTAAAGAAGCCCACTACTGCAGAGTTCAGTTAGCCTTCACACTAAGTTAAACAATTAAAGTTATTGGGGACAAATTAGCCCCACTCAATTCTACTCTTATTCCCTGCAATGTTTTAAAGACATTTATATAACCTGCACCCTAAATTTTAATGTTTAAATGGTAATCATGTAAAAGACAAGACAACGCCAGTGGCCGATTCAGGATTTCTCAATACTCTCGCAATGAACAATTTGCGGAGATTGAGGCTTGGGCCATAATATTTATGACACAGCTTAGAAAAATGACACAGCTTAAACAAATTTCTCCCTCCCTAAGCTTAAAAGTGGGGAGGGAATTCCCTCCCTTCCCTCCCCGGGATTTACGGCCCTGAAATATACAATACAAATGAAAATTTATAGCGCGCTTTAACAAGACAAGTCTTGCACGAGAGCGCGTTTCGCTACATTCTTAGTCATAGTGCAAGGTAAACAGATAAGTTTTTAATTTTGTTTTAAACTGTGCAACAGATATGCACTGTCGAACTGAAGTTGGAAGACGGTTCCATTCTAAGGGTCCTGAGACTATAACTAAAATAGAAAACCATTAACTATAACTGTAACTTTTACTAAAATAAAATCTGTAAGGAGAATCACACTGTACAAAACTAAACTAAACTGAAATTAGGCTAAACTGAACGTCTATATTTAAATAATTAAACCTAATTACATGTAAAGGAACAGCATTAATTCTGTCTGCTCCTGTTCCTAAATGAAAATACAATACAATACAAATAATACAATACAATATCCAGTGATTCCGCCAGAAGAAAAAGAACCGGAACATCGGCTTCAGGCGATATGCTAATCTAGAATCTTTTCAAAGAAAGAACCGGCACAGAGTTACGGTCGTCAAAAAAGAACTGGAACGCCGTTCCGGTGAGCTCCGGCCCCAACCGATCCATGACAATACCGTATATTGTAGCATATAGCTATAGGCCTAGGCCTATAGACTTCTGCATTTCATAAATCCTGAACGCCTCCTCAGCTTCTGGGCATTGTTGTTCCACCCCATTGTTTTTGTCGCTTTGTATTTTCCTTCTGATTTCTTTTGTAGCCAGATAAATTATTTCTGGCCGGCAGCGTACGACCGGTTTGTTCACTAGCCTATATGCATAATGAAACAGTAGGCCTACAGTATATATGTTAGGAGCACCGAGGAAGTAGGCTATATAAGATATAGATATTTCGAAAATCTGTTTGCCTTATCGGGATTTAAACTCCGACCTCTGGATTGACAGTTAAGCGAGCTAACCACTCGACTTTCCCACCAAAAACGACGCTCATCGTAGACCAAGAGAGTGCTAAAATTAACAGAGTCCAATTAAAGTAAAGCGCTACGAAAATTCTTTTTTTGAGCAATTAATATTTTACTGGATGATTCAACATCTCGCCAATGACGTCTTGAGCGGAAACGAACTTCCGCTAGTAAACAATTGCTGTTACTTCTCAAATTGTAAAATAAAATTAATACTTCATTCACCTTAGAGACTGTTAAGCAGACTTATTAATGTATTTAGCATCAATAAATATCCTAATCCCGCGTACTGAGCATTAAGAGCAGTAAATATTAAAGTAAACATGAATAGGTTAAATATCGCCAAACGCATGGTGGCGGTAGTGTGTCGGCGTCCGCCATAAAAACGTCGAGTGATTGTATATATTATGAATATTGTTTAAAAAACATCGATTTTTCTTCGTCTATGAATAAATGGCGAGTTGTGTATTTGTCGATCGATTTTAAGAGGTATTAAATCGATTTAAGAAAACATTTATTTCGTAGTTTCATTCGTGGACATAAACGACCGCCTTTGAGAGAGAAATTGGTTGAATAGTAGGGCCTAGTTATCCTTCTAATGGTTGGAGGAGACCCGACAGACCCTGACTGTCACGACAGTTGGACCAATGGACCATCTATGAAACCGGACCGAACTGGACCGGTCTTATTTGAGTGAAAGTAACCTGATGACGTGTCTTTCGTGCGGGAGTTTTTGTGTTATCACAAAGGGGCTAACGCTTGTATTTGGACTTACGTTAGGGTGCGGGCGGAATCCCCGACACGAATTTCGGCCGGATCCCCAAAATTGATTTTCTAAGTCCGACCCGAATGAATATAATTAATAAATATACAGTTGAATAGGCAGTATATCAATATACATCAGGGCCACGCTAGGTCTATGTCTTGTTTACAATTTACCTTTGTATAGCTCGGCCGCTTTATAGAAAACTGTTTTCGGGAAATCGGGCTTTTGTGTATTTTCAACGTTTTCGGGGATTCGGTTTGACCCCCTTACGTTATGGCAGAGCTCGTCATTGATTGGGCCATGTAGTTTGTATTGGCTCTTCATAATGATAATTTAATGAAGTAGTTTACTGGGGTGAATTATACATTTTCTTTTATTACTTTAGTCTATTTTGGATCACAAATGAGTGTTGTTTTTTATGCAATCGGAGTTTGAACAGTTTTGAAATACTGATTTATCAATTAATTGTATGTATCTGGGGAATTATGTAGCGCCTTTTTGGCCACTGCAAGGCACAGAAACACGACTGCCATGTATATCTAAAATGGTATGACGTAGCTTGATCTGAAAGTGTTTTCTGTGCTGTGGTGCAGCCCAAGCAGTTTCATTTTTAAGGGAATAAGCCCCCATAACTGACTGAAACATAACAATGTAACATAATGTACAATAACATAACTTAATGTAGCATAACATTGCAACGAGGTTGTAAATGGTTTCGAAGATGTTTAGTCTGTGTTAGAGCCACTGCAATTTAACCCGGAACACTTAATAGCATTCTCCTAGCATCCTCTTAAAAGTTGTTATCGTCCACAGACACTAATATCACTGAAACCATTCCACAGGTCCACAACTCTTTCATCGAAGAATTTCTGCCCCATTGTTTTCTTTCAGTTTCTTAAATACTTTATACCTATGTGAACATGGAGTGAATATTTATGTATATGTATGTATAAATATATATATATGTATGTGTTTGCAGGCCATTAATGTTGTGATACTCAGACAACGGAATGAGTGAGGAAGAGTCATCCGTAGAAGCACGTGGAGCGATGGAGACGAAGGAAAGGGTGGCCGTCGTACTCCACGAATCGAAGCTGGAAAAGACGTTCCGAGCCGTCTGTCTCAACGGAGCCATACTTGCCATTGTGAGTAGACACAGCAATCGTAAACTCCACATTTCTAAAGTGCTACTCTAAAGCTAAGCGCAGGGCCCCAGCTTATTCATGAGCACTGCGTCATGTCAGAGCGGTTGTCCAGGGATACAAAGCGAAAATCCGAGTGCAGTTGCCATAGAGACGAGAGAGAGAGGAGGCAGAGCAGCTGCTAAGATGATTATCGATTGATTAATACTTAGTCATTAGATGAATGAATATTGATTGATTAATTAGTCGTTAGATGAATGAATATTGATTGATTAATTAGTCATTAGATGAACGAATATTGATTGATTAATTAGTCGTTAGATGAATGAATATTGATTGATTAATTAGTCATTAGATGAACGAATATTGATTGATTAATTAGTCGTTAGATGAATGAATATTGATTGATTAAAAAATTAGTCGTTAGATGAATGAATATTGATTGATTAATTAGTCGTTAGATGAATGCCCTAATATTGATTGATTAATACTTAGTCATTAGATGAATGAATATTGATTGATTAATACTTAGATATTGACACTTATTTAATGCATAATAATAAATAAATGAATATTTTCCAGGGTTTATCTCTTGGCCTCATTGGCACCGCCCTTCCCGATCTCCAGAGCCGAACAAACACCGGTTTTGATGCGTTGACAAAGATCTTCATCGGCCGTGGATTCGGATTTCTCGTTGGTTCCATCGCCAGCAACTACCTGCTGAGTCTGGCAAACCAGGCGTGTTGGATAACGTCTGCGCTTGTCGTTCTAGCGGTTACGATTGCAACAATTCCCAACTGCACAAGTCTGGCGCTTCTCATGGGCACGCTGTTTTTACAGGGAGCTGCATGTGGAGTCATCAAAGCAGGTGGGATTATCTAATCCTGCAACAATTTAAGATAGTGTAATCTTTTAATATAGTTTAACATTATCTAATCCTTGTAAGCATAATTTAACATAATCTAATTCTGTAACATAATTTAACATAATTTTATTTTGTAACATAATTTTATTTTGTAACATAATTTAACATGATGTAATCCTGTAACATATTTTAACTTAATCTAATCCTGTAATGTAATAAAAACTGGAATGTAACTTAGTTTAACATAATCTTATCCTGTAACATAATTTAACACTTTGTTATTGCTATAGTGTGTTACATTACACTTCATCACCTTACGTTGTGTCACATTACACTGTGTTACTTAACTCTGTGTTACATTTATATGACACTAGATCACCTTGAATTGTGCTTCATTAAATCCGTTGCTTTATCCTACATTATATGACAACATTGCTGTAGAGGTCGCGAGATTACATTATACTCGACTACATTTGTTACTTCATGTGAGATTATGTGACGTGACATGACACTACATTACGTGAAATTGTCACACTGTGCTACATTTATTAACATTTGTTGCCAAACATATTGCATTATGCATAATTACACTGGATTACTTTATGTTACATTACACTGGAATACTTTATGTTACAAGCTTAATCGTAATGCTGCTGTGGCTTTGGATTGATTGAGTTGTATGCATCTTTTGCGTAGGATGCGGTTTCATCTGTCGTCACCATTTTTCTCGTGTAGACCTCGCTTGGGGCAAGACCCTCTTCATCTCCTTCGCAGTCGGTGCTTTCATCGCACCTCTCCTTCTCCTCCCGTTCACGAGCGTTGAAATCAGCGGCACTTTTAAGACCGGGTCCATGCGCTTTAACGGGGACCTACCGGTTCGGACGTCGCCGGTCTCGACCCGTATGGCGCCGGCCCGGAGCGGTCTGATTGCACCGAACATCCTGGCGCGCTTCCATCGGAAGCGTCGGAGTGTTGAGGAGGACATGGCTGGGTTTCTGCTGCCAAACGAAACCAACGCAACGATTGGATCCATTGAAATGTCAACGGTTTTGGCTGCGGAGGAGGAAGAAATTAGTGTTGGAGATGTGGCGAAAGAAACGCCGGTTCCATTTGAAAGCACAGAGGGATTGGACACTGGAGAGGGTGGAAAGAAGTTGGGCAGTTCAACGACGAGTGGATTTCTTATGGAAATTGTCAGAGTTACCGACGGAAAAGAAAGCGGTCGGGAGAACTCATCAGTGGTTCCTTCTCCCGGTTTATCGACCGTAACACCGCCGGGAAGTGCGACACCGGCAGCCGAAGGGGTCAACGGTTCAACATCACTACCTTCCCAGATTTCGTCTACAGTTGTTGGAACGTCGACCACGAAAGCGATTCCAAAGAAGCCGTTTGCTGCGGACGGAGGCATGCTCAGTTCAGATGCAAAAGTTGCAGACAGCAGCAAGTTCCGCGACGAGATTCGCGACAAATTAAAGATGGCCATTCCAGAGGATCCAGGAACAAAGACTTCGACCACCTTGCATGCCCCAAAGACACCAAGCTCTTCCACGGCGGCGAATTCTCCACCTTCTGCACCTGGTATGACGGGTGTTCCATTGTCTGTAAACAAAGACGTCGATTTGACAACGAAAGATGCTGAGCAGGCACCAACGATGGTGTCTGTAGCGTCATTGTCTCCAACTAATACAACATCATCAGCTCCTTCTTCTCCACCTGGTCCAGTTCAATCATCCATAAGTTTAAGTAATCAGTCGCCGCTACAAACCCCTACAAGTCCTAGTACTCAATCCCCAACACCACCCTCAACCAGTTCAAGTACTCCGACACCGGTGCCACCCAGTACTCTGTCCCCAGCATCATCTACTCCAAGTTCAAGTACTCTGACTTCTCAGAAGTCGACTCTTTCTCCGACTTTAGCCTCATCAAAAACAACAACAGCCAACAACAGCACAACTACTCAAACAACCCCGAAATCAATTTCAGTCACACGACCCAATGATATCGTGACAGAAGACGAAAATCCGACTGAGAAGCCAAACCTCGGCCAGCTCTGGCTGACCAAGTACAGCTACTGGCTATCCGCCATAGTCGTCGGTCTCTCGGCAACCAGTTTTGCGTTTTACTGGGTCCTCTGCCCGAGGGTCTATCAGACGGGGATGTCGCCCAGTTCAGAAGAACTCCAGACGGTGGAACCACCCAAAGTTGTTACTTCCTGTCGTGTTCCAGCGTTCCTTGTCGTCGCGTTGTTCCACTTACTTTACGCCGGCCTCGAGGTGACGTTTGGGATGCTCGTGACATCATTCGCAGTGCTTCGTCTTGGATGGAGCGGCCGGCTCGGGGTGCTGCTTGGCGCGACCTACTGGGGTTCTTTCGTGACTTGCCGAATCGTGACATTCATTCTATTCCGTTACGTTCGCCAGTCGCTGATGATGCTCGGAGGTCTTCTGCTCTGCATTGTGGTTACGGGTGGAGCGTTCGTTTCCTTCCATCACGAACTCTGCGAGTCTAATGCGTTCGTCTGGGTCACGGTCGGGGCGCTCGG
The DNA here is from genome assembly GCA_020284085.1 of Aporrectodea caliginosa. Taxonomy (NCBI): domain Eukaryota; kingdom Metazoa; phylum Annelida; class Clitellata; order Crassiclitellata; family Lumbricidae; genus Aporrectodea; species Aporrectodea caliginosa. The sequence goes on from JACEVL010000654.1 coordinate 47,679, forward strand.
GTTCGGCATGGCGGCCGTCCTGCCCGGAGGCGTGTCCGAGATTGACAAGGTTTTTCCACGTCAGGCGGAGCTCTTCCAGATGTTGGGATCATCCGTTGGCGAGATGGTGCTGCCACCGGTGCTTGGCATCGTCATGACGATCGAAGACTCTGTCTGGCTGGCGTATATCGTCCTCGCCGCATTCGTCCTCTGCACTGTCATCGCCATAGCGATTCGTGTCCTCGTTGTTCGCTCGAGCGAAGGCCGCGTGCCGAGAAGCGCAAGGTCGCTGCCGTCCCTGGAAAACGACGACCTCGAAGACGTGCTCACTAACACGAACGACGAGACGGAGCTGCTCGCCAAGAGCTCGCACTCGCAGACTGGTTCCCCGTTGAACGGTTCGGGAAATGGAACGCAGGCGGTGACGCAGATGGCCATCCAGTCGCTGATGAAGAACATCAGCAACACTAAGAAGGACTGATGTCTTCTCTGGGAAATCCCCACGGAAAGTTCCCGATGGAAATTTCCGTAGGGAAAATCCCCGAGGGAAAATTCCCAAGGAAACACATCAACGTAAATTCCTCTGAAAATTTCATCATCGTTATCATGATACAGACCAACTTGTGCGTCGATCGTGTCGAGCGAAAGAACTTTCCAGGGAACCAGCATCTCCGTGTTGCCGTGGAAACGTCGAGTCAGCATTTCAGCGTTACCATGGAGACATTGCATCAGCGGGCTGCTGCATTAACTATGTCTGCCGCTGAATTTGACACCATGGAAAACTTGTCCCTGTATAACAAGACAACATTTTCTGTGTGGTAAATTTCGATTCCAGTGAGATACTCGATTTCGATTATGAGTTTTTGTGTGAAACTGCAGATCCTGCTGAGGGGCTTTCTCGGGTAGGTTGAGATTGAATTGCAACACACGTGGGTGGGGGGGGCAACAGGGATAGAGCTTTGAGTGAGAACTGGGATAAGTGGACAGCAGTGGGGTTGGTCTGAAACAATAAGGGGATCAAAATTGCCCATATAAATTGCAGCCTGGCCACATCTTGGACTCCGATTTACCTTTCACATGCGTAATAAATCTTCAGCAATGTTCGGGTTGAACTGAACAATGTTTGGGTTGAACTGAACAATGTTTGGGTTGAACTAAACAATGTTTGGGTTGAACTGAACAATGTTCAGGTTGAACTGAACAATGTTTGGGTTGAACTGAACAGTGTTAAGGTTGAACTGAACAATGTTTGGGTTGAACTGAACAATGTTTGGGTTGAACTGAACAATGTTCAGGTTGAACTGAACAATGTTAAGGTTGAACTGAACATTGTTTGGGTTGAACTGAACATTGCATAAGAGTGAGCATAACCTCAAATGGAGTGAATATGCGTATAGCGATCTGCAGTACTAAGGGAAAAGAATACAGTTTATCTTTGAATAGCATTTTGGATGATCTTTAATATTAGGGAGATTTACTTGTATGCATAATAAATTACCGAATTACACCTAGCGAATTTTCAGAACCTGTCGGGGGGGGTAATAACTGGTACTTTACGCATGTAATAAGCAAAGTACTTTTCAAATCGCAGTTCGAGTTTAATACATAGCAGACATTTGAAGAGTTTCAAAGACTCCAGAGTTCTATCCATTCCATTTTCTAAAATGTTGAATTATGTGAATAATGTGGCCAATTTTGCTCATAGAAACAAAGTTGTCTGATTGTTTCCGTTGTTGAGTGATTGTTATCAAAATACCTCTAGAGGACAACTGCTGTGTGTGAGTGTCAGACATAATGTACAGCAGTCCAGGTCAACCTGTCATGGGGTTGCTGATAGTTGATGTACTTAAATGAGTATTAATATAGCACATTTTTCAAATATTTGATGTATACATGTAGTTATGAACATTTGTCTAGTGGACTGATCTTCTGGATACTGACCTGATCATCGTTCGATTTCAGTACACAAGCGGTTTATGCCTTGTGCATTCTACAACGTCGCAATAGTAGTATGCATGGTAATTTTCATTGTTGTTTAATAAATGCAGGAATAATACTTGGCCTCCATGTATATACTCAGTATCCCCTACTAGTAGCCCACTGTCCAAACCTTGCCCTGGCAAAATGTCACCAAGCCAAAGCTTGTTGCATACAGCCCAAGTTTTTGTTGGTCTCTTTTAACAACTCGATTAGAGTCCAGCTAGTTTTCCTTTGTCTCAAAATTCTGCATGCCGTTAAACTTCGATTCTGATAAACTTGACTGTACCTGAACTTTTACTTGTCGTGGTGTAAATATGTTGCGTTTACGATGCTATTACGATGTAACTTCTTTGGCTTTACGTGGTTTTTGCAGTTTAGAATGTTGGTTCTGATCAACCCACCGAATGTCGAGTACAGATGTCTCTATGTCGGGTGCAAGATTGTAATTAACACGTAACCGTGTAATAAAGTGTGTTTAGAATGGTCTGCAGTGATATTGTTCGTAATCATTCAGCTCCAATGGTTATTATGCATTTATTATACGCTACTACCTACTGACTCAGCAACTATGAACGGCACTGAGCAATTGTGAATTATTAAGGGCGTGCTCCGAAGGTCCCTAGACTCCCTACACAGTAACCATCTGACGGGAGGAGGCTCAAACCAGTACTCTCCAGGTTACAAGGCGAACGCTCTAACCAATTGACTACTCTGTCCCACAAGAGCAATTCCGATTAATTTTTTCTTGAAGTGGAACTATGTAATTATCCAATTACAATTTCTTTACTGTGCACGCCTTGGAATCATGTACCTGATAGAGGTCAACTGCTCGGCGCCATCGATTGATGCTTGGTCGTTAGATAGTGGCGCTTAACAAATGCACAACAGTAATTAAGATAATAATAACATGTCAAGACAGAACGAATAACATGTAACAGCTTAATACATTTATTTCATCACCTGTGGTCATTTTCGAACATTTACTATCTAACAAGAAACAAAGTTTAACTCAGAAAAACCTGAAGACCTGTTTAGAGGGGAAATCGCTGGAATTTCCATAGTATAGGATTTCCTGCACACACAACATCACAGCAAAGAACATTTTCTATGTACTCGAAAACTTGTACAAAATCATACAAAATGAGGCTATCAACATCCATCTTACCACAAATAAGCACTCCTGTATTATAATGTACTCCTTTACAGTACTCCAGCAAAGTACTCATTTAAATACTCCTTTACAGTAGTGCCTAGTACTCCTGTCAAGTATCGATGAGGTGCCCGATAACTGCTCAATTACACAACAGCCAAGAATGGTTAAACACTTCAAAACAACTCAGTGAGCAGTGGCCAATTCTTCAGACATATGTTGAAGATCTAACTTCGTTTTTGTAACTCACACAAAAATCTCCACCATAAGACAGATTTGTTAACAAAATAATAACTTATACAGTGCCGAGCCCAAAGAAATGGGTACAGTACAGGAGTTAGAACGATCAACAAGTCATAGGATAGTACAAAAAGGTTTAAGATAGGTCTTGAGCTATTGGACAAGTGTTTTCCTAGAAAAGTTGAAACCTACGGAATGAAACAAATCTTTGGCTAAGAAACAGAAAACTTGCAACGCACCATCTCGAAAAACTCATGAATGGTCCCTTGAAAAGTCATATGGTAAACGCGATATTGCAACAATTTGCCAAACTTTGTGGAAGCGATAACAAATATTGCTATACAAGCTATTAAGCTATTAATTAGTAACCTCTACCGTGCTGGTGTCTAATGCACAAGGCATCAACCGATGGCACACCAAAACCAAGCCGTAATCAGATCAATAACTCATCTAAACAACTACATGTAATTTAATCTAATCTAAAAATGATTTGCATAGTTTAGGATTTTTAATAACATGCAGCTGAGTAACAAAATGTGTAGCTGGAAAGTCATATAAAATTATAAAGTTTTCTGATTCTGGAACTTCAAAATAATTTCACACTTCTTAGATGCTGACTTCTCCATCGAAAACCGTGAATAAAGATAGCCGAAAACTTCTGCAACTACAGCGAATGCCAAACCTAGAATATTTGCGTGTTGAAAGTCCCAAACAGGTTTACAAACAATTGCAAGTTACCAGCTAAAAATTACCACATGCAAATAACTCAAAATTCACGAATAAGCTGGCACCGTGCACTTGGCTTTTGAGTGGCGCTTCAGAAGTTTGGAGTTTACATTTACGATTACACCCTTTAAAAGTCACATACATAATGTAAAATCAAAGTATAGTATAATCAAAACACAAGCAAAGAAAACCGCCATCTTTCACAGTACAACTGAATTACAAAGAATTACCGAGTAATAATTCAAGCAGTAAATTTACATGTGTGTAACTGTAACAGTGCAAGTTATGCAAAGTAGCATTTACACATTAGAGCAGTCCCTTAAGCTAGCCCTGAGGTAGCCATGGGTATTAATGTTAGCGACATCATTTTCTTAGCCTCAGCATATGAGGGTGGGTGACCAGTCCTCTCCCTCGCCGTCTTATCTTCCCACCGACAGTGTACGGTCAGTGTACTCATTATAGCCGATTTGGCTAGGGTGCAAGTGGAGGAGAAATCTTTAACCAAATTTCTGCCCTGGCGGGGATTTGAACACCCGGTTGACAGTCCAGCACGCTAACCACTACACTATCGATAATCTACATATGTAAACCGCTAACATTAATTCCACAGAACTGCCATTCTTACAGAAATTTAGAACCTGTGAAGTATACAAGAAATCATGTTTGACCACACATTAAATTAAATCTGTTACCGTTTATACACAAAGATATGATATTCATCCACCGCATTCCACTCCCATGAAAACACCTACACGTTTAAAAGTGCAGCATTTTAGTGGAACACCTTCAACATGACCACACCATTAATTAACAACATAAACTAATTTCTTAAACGTTTTTATTTTGGGAAAAAATTGTGTTAATAGTTAATTCTCGTTTTGTTTGCCTGCTCAAAAATCTTTTACGAGGTCTTCCTCCTTATTCCTTTTTAACACTTTAACGACTAGCTGCATTGGTTTCTCGTTCGCTTTTAGTAAACATTCGTCGTCAAGTGTTAAACCAGATGTCTCCAGAGCATAGCTATTATATTAATAGTAGGATTAAACAAGTTTTAACACTAATTATTAAGCAACATTAATCTAGGTTATATGATACAGAAATAACATAATTAAATGTTAAGCTAAATTAAATCTGTCAGCATTTATACGCAAAGATATGATATCCATCCACCGCATTCCGTTCCAGTGAAAACATCTACACGTTTTAGAGTGCAGCATTTTAGCGGAACACCTTCAACGTGAACAAACCGTCAATTAACAACGTAGACTAATTTCATAAACGTTTTTATTATGTATAAAAATTGTGTTATTAGTTCATTCTCGTATCGTGCATAGCAGCATGAAAGATATTCTACGGAAAGTCCACCATCTGCAGCAAACGTGAGTTGCTTCGAGTCGACATCTATGCATTAGTTGGTGGCCGCAGATGACCCTGTGAAGTATCTGTAGGCAAATGTAGCCCCGAGAGCCACAACAAGAGGAAGCGCCCAAGAAGCCCATGAACTACAAAAATCAAAGAGACAGCGATCAATCAGGATTCACATGATGAATCAGTCGGTGAATAATTCAATAAATGAATTGATAAATCAGTCATTAAGTGAATAAGTTGAAGTGGTCATTAAATGAAAAAGTGAATCCTTTGATGAATCCATAATTAAATAAGTGACTCAATTAGTGAAATATTAGGAACGACACATTTGTAACTAATACCCCAGTTGTAATTGTCAACTGCCAGTAGGTTACATTCTCCTTCCTAAGGGAGCTATAAAAATCATAATTGTGATTGCATTTATATAGCACCTTTTCTCCTTACAGACATTCCTGACCTGACATCACAAGACCCAGATTGAATAAAATGGTCTTCAGAAGAAGAGAAGAATAGCCCCTTAACCCTTTAACGACAAGTGTGCACTAAAATGTATGGGAAACCATAGGCAGCTCGTCGTTAAAGGGATGCTAGCTCGAGGCAGCCAAGGGTATGAAGTATCAGCGACTTCACTCGCTCGAATGCCTGCTGAAAGATTGTTCCAAAGGGATGGACCAACGCTTGAGGGTGCATGGTGCACTCGTGCTGTCGCATGGCAGCAAGAGACCAGAAGATCTCCATGGGCGGCTGAATGAAGCGACCAGCGACCTGACTCAGCTAAAACCGGCACAAACTGCTATCAAGTGCGTTTGCAAATGGTGTACTGAAGACCATACTTACATATTTACTTATATGTATGATGATGAAGCAGAGCCAACCAATGATGGAAAAGAAAATCACTAAATATCACATCAACAATATTTAACAATATTCCAAAATAAGCCATTGATCGAGACCATTTAATTTCCCCAGACCATTTTTATAAATCCTAGCGATTGAAGACCATTCTGTTGGATTGAGGTCCTGTGGTTCACCTGAGGTTTGTGTCTCGGTTAATGAATCAGAATAAAAATCAAAACTGATGTGAAATCTCACCTCTCATCAGGTACACTTTGCAGGCCGGAGCTCCCCTAGAAACCATAAACCAAATGCACCATTTATTCTCAGTAACCCGTCTATGGCAGTGAGACATGGACATTGACTAAGAAAACGAGAAAAAAGATTAACGCATGCGAAATGTGGATATGGAGGAAAATGCAGAGAATTTCATGGACGGAGAAAAAGACTAACGAATGGGTGCGCAGGGATATAGGAATTGAGAAAGAAGAGACACTTCAACAAACAGTGCTAAGAGCAAAGTTGAGGTTCTTTGGACATATCATGCGGTCAGACGGACTGGAAAAGGAAATGATGTTAGCATATGGAGAGGGAAGGAGAAAACAAGGACGACCAAGGATAAAGTGGATGGACGAGATACATGAAATAACTAGAATGAATTTGACAGAACTGAGAGATGCGACGGCGGACAGAAGAAAATGGAGGAACTTGATCATGACGGTCGCCAGGGTTCAACGAACTGACAGCACAAGGAAAACCCGTCTATAAACAAATTCACCCTTTTATCCACAAATTCACCCATTTATTCACATATTTGAAGATTATTCACAAATTCACCAGTCTAGTCACAAATTCACCCAATTATTCACAAACTCACCCGTTTATTCACAAATTCACTCGATTATTCACAAATTTGTCATGTTCATTCAAATTCAGCCATCTAGTCACAAATCCAACATTTATTCACACACTTTAGAGCAGCACTGGACTTGACAAGTGACTTAGCAAATGGCTGTAGGCTTGCCAACCTTCCAGATTTTTCTGGATCGTCCATAAATTGCAGCCAGTGTACAGAAAACGGAGTAGGGTAGTTCTGGACAATGTAGTGTCCCGGAAAAATAAGAGTATGGAAAAATTCGCAGAATTTTGCTCACCAATGCACAACATGCAACTTTCAACAAAGACAACAACCTTCCTGAAATGAAATAATTTACTAATAAAAATTCTAAAAGTCTAAGATTTACAAATTCTGAAAATCAAAATAAAAAATAATTCTGAATTTTAGAAATAGCAGCTCTGCAGCTAGAGTTAAATTGAAAACAGACCCTTTCTTATCTGACAACTGTAACAGGACAAGGCCTGAACTGGTAAAAGCTGAACAGCGTGTGAAAGCCAATTTCGATCAATCTTGCGGTGATTTCTTACTTTATGTTGAGGGACAGAAATGTTTGCTTGAAGCATAGGTTTAAAAGAAAATAAGATCTGATTAGGCCTATACTTCACATTTGAGAACGTGTTGAATCTTGTTATATTAGTGGATTAAATCATATTCCTCTCGTACATTCTTCGCATGCTCCATACAGATCATTGCGTATTTTCACATTTTCTAAATAAGTTCTAAATCTAACATATTTTGTGGGATACTAGGAGGATTATTTACTCTTGGGAGGCCCCGCGGCCACTGGAGCCTGGGGAGCTTATGACGCTCCGCCAGAGCAGCCGGACCCTAATCGCCACAAATCGAGGGGGACTCGTGCCTTGTCCAGAAATTTCATAATCCAAAGTTGGCAACCCTAATTGGCTGGCGTCAGGCACTGATGATGATGAGCATAGTATAATAGAGTATAGTCTTCACGATTTTAATTAATGAGGTTCCAGCATATGATGGTTTCAATTAGCAAGGGTTGGCATAATTATAATGGTTTTAGTTAACGAGGGTCGAGTTTAAAATGGTTTTAATTAACTAGAGTTATGGCATGATGGTTTTAATTAACAATGGACAAGTATATGATGGTTTTAATTAGCACATGATGATTTTAATAAATGAGGGTCTAGCATAAGTGAGTAAAGAAACATCAAATATACTAACACTCTGGCTTTTCTTCGGTTCCTTTGAATCCTGAAAGCGAGAAAATAAAACATTAAATATCGCATCAACAATATGTAACAATATTCCATAATAAGCAGTCAATTGAGAGCATTTAATTTCTCCAGATAATTTTTTCAAATCCCAAGAAATCCTATCTGTTCAAGGTAAAAAAATAAAATACAATTAAATTAGTAAAATTTTAATATTCAGGAGATTGTTGTTCGATGACAAAATGCAATGATTCTTTCTCGATGTATTACCGCCAAGGGGTCATTCATAAAGGATGTCCACCCTCCCTAACCCTAGTCCACATTACCCTTCCCCTTTACGGACATCAGTACTTCTGCAGAGAATCAAAGCCTTTACCCTGTCAATCTTGTAGGACTAATTGTGATGGGTGGGGTACTTTGATACTGGCAGTCTCTTGCAAAGAGACTCTTAACCACATTGAATGCATTACAGACAGCTATTCTTATTCTTTCAATTTATTAAACACCACTTTCAATGACCAAGCAATAATTGATGGTGCTGAGCAATTGTGAGTGATCATTGAAGGACTTGCTCAAGGTCTCGATACAGTAGTTATTAAAATAATAATAATTATTATTATTACGCATTTAAAAAGCCTCACAATCTAATGAACTAGCTTCAATCGATGGTGCTGTTCAATTGTGAGTAAAAGACTTGCTCAAGCTCTCAAATCAAACACCTTCCGTGTCCCATAAGGCAAAGCAGAAGCTTATAGACTGTCACCACCATACCAGGCTGCAGATCATGCTTACGTTGTCATCAAAAGCCAGCAGGTCAAAAGCAAGGACATTTGCAATTTAGCGATATCTCCTCATGCTTTGTGACTCGTAGTCACTGTTCAAGAGCTCTTGAACGATGCTCTGTTAATATTGTCTGGTCAAAGCTTAAAGCATTGATTTGTTAATGCGAAATCATTGGGGCATATGGTTTAACTCATGCCGCACACTAAAGCAATTACAATGAGTCAGTGTTAATAATAATAATCTTCGTTCATTATTTCAAAATGACACACTGCAGTATGATTACAATTCATAGCATGAACGGATGATCACAAGTAATTACATGAGTCAAATTCAACTGTTTTGGCATCCATGCATGGCACATAACAATTCCTACTGCTCATCTACCAACACCATCTGGCGAATGAAAGGCTGAGTCGACCTTCTGCTCTTTGGGCCTTTACCCTAAAACCCCCTCCCAATGATGCAAGCTTGCAACTTGTAGGAGAGAAGATCAGATACCTTTGATAACTTCAGATCAGTTCTGCTTTGACATGTCAACCAATAAATGAAGTTAATTCAAGTCCTTCTCCTTCTGTGCACACCTCCATTTCCCTCCTTCAATTTCACCATTCTCCTCTGAGTTACTAGGTTTGGGGGCTTCGTGATAAACAGAAACTGTGAGGGCTTAAACATCCCAGACAACACAAATATTCTGTCCTTCGAAACTGACTTATTATAATAGTAATAATAAATGACTTAGCTCAAATTTAGCCACAAATTCTGCCCCTCCATAACTGAGCCACAATTGTTATGAAGCAAAGCACAAGCTTACAAATGCCAAATCATTTTACAGGAAAGCAATAAGGCACAAACTCAGTACCTAGTTGATGCCAGTTGAATACCAGCCACGGTTAATAAAAGCTGGTTAATAGAAGCGTTAACCAAACATTACCACTATTAACCTCAGCCATCGTTCCAATTAGGTAGGTCTTCATCAACTCTTTGGCGTCCGTCGAATGACCGACTTCCTCGAAAGCACTTGTCGCATAACCGCCTGTCAAAGAAAAAGATGTTCATCACCACGGCAACATCAGACTCCCAAACTCAATAATCGTCACCATGGCAACATGAGTCTTATGCATCAACAATCATCACCATGACAACACCACTCTCATGAGTCAACCATGATAACCATGGCAACATTTGTCTCATGCATCAACCATCATCGCCATGGCAGCATCGGCCTTGTGCATCAACAATCATTACCATGGCAACATGTATATATCAATGAAATAATGAAACAAACATTTTATAAAAACAAACCCAACAGTCAATATTGCTATATGGCACACATGACAAAGAGTTCAAATATCCATAAACTTATGGTCACTTTGACAACATCAGTCTAAAGTCTTAACAACCGTCATCACCATAGCAACACCAAAAGTCCAGCCATAAATTGGACTAATTTAGATAAAAGCAAATCCTGATAAAATATTTCCTCACCGGCCTGTTCCAGTAGGACTTCTTCCCCGCCTGGATGCTAAATAAACAAATAAACATATATAAATAAATACACAAAAATAAACAAACTTTAAATACAATTACCAATACCGTAAATTATCACAACTAATTTAAATTGTAATTGTAATTATGAATTTATATAGCACCACTTCCAGAGAAACCTAATCAGGGCACAATACATTTCGTCAGAGGCAAATGCAATATAAATTCTTTTTAGCAAAATAATAATAATTACTACAGTTAATAATAATAAATAAATAAAAATATTAATAGTGATAAATTACAATGCTAATTTATGAATAGTTAACAATAAATTGCAATAAATAATAGCTGCAATATTGCTGACTATCAGCAATTCAGATTCACATTTTGGTGTGACTGTGCGCGCTCCACAAATGTAATAATAATGAATAGATAATAAAAATTGCAATAAAAATATCTGCGATATTGCTGACGAAATTTATGGAAGAGGTAAAACTCAGATTCACATTTCACGTGACTGTGGCGCGTTACAAATTTTATAATAATAATAATAATAATAAAATAAGAATACTATTAAAAACAAGAGATCAAAACAATACTAATAATAAAATTAAATAGTATATTATAAATAACTAGCAAAAATACAATCTTTCATTGCCATTCGTCCGGATGTCACTTTCTATTGTAAATTCATTTTAATACATCATATGGTGCTTGTCGGTTAATTCACCCCATTTCATTTTCTCGTCAACCTTGTCGGTTAATTCACCCCATTTAATTCTTGCGTCCACCTTCCTGTTCAAGCACCGTCCTAGTGCTGACGTCATATCCGTACAAGTCCATCCATTTTGTAACTGTTTCATAAGACGCATTATGTCGTAGGCCTAGCCTTTATCTGTCTTCTAATGACGACACTAATCCTAACCCTGACCCTAACCGACCCTCACGACGTTAAGTTCTATAATCTATGTCGGTTAGGTTCAGCTGATGCGTCGTTGTTACGCCGTCGTAAGGGTCGGTTAGAGTCAGGGTTAGGGTTAGAGTCGTCCATGTTTTCTAATTACCAAACTGTCATTGGTTGACCTGGAATATACACGGGCTAAAATATGCCGTGTATAAGGCGAATTGTATTTGTTGGTTTAAACTTACGAATTATATATTTGAGTCTTCGATTCTATAAGCTTGCCTGCTATGCTACTGATGGAAAAAAACAGTGACTGACTTTAAGAATAAATCGCAAGATCTGAATATTTTCATAATTGCGCGTTAATTCAACAGTAGGCCTACCCAACCATACCGTTGTGTTTTCGACACCAGTTGAATGGGGTGAATTAATTTCACGTTGGGAAGTCATTACCTTTGGAAAAATGAAATGGGGTGAATTAACCGACAAGTACCCATCATATTAAAACAAATGGTTCAATATTCCATGAGGAATATAGGTGCTTGGCATGGGCCTTCACGTTAATGCTTGAGTTAATAATTCTGGGTGGTATGGTCACCTGAAGGGTTGCAGTGTCACCTTCAGGGTGGCATGGTTTGCTTATATGGTAGGAAGGACACCTTCTTGGTGGCAAGCCGAATTTCAAGAAGGCATGGTAGCCAAATAAAACCGAAATTCATACCCCTATGCAGACCACAGTAACCTGGCGCTATAACATTTTCTTCCTAAAATTCGTCTCGTTGGAAGGTATGACGCAATTTTAAGTTAAACCAGGACAACCCTCTTACAAGACGTAACCTACAAAATAAACCCAAGTTCCTGCAACAGACTAAACAAATGTTCAAGTCAAAGTTCTTAATAAAAAAACGCACCCAGTACGAAGTACAAGTCACTAAATCCTTTAATCCTTGGCAGCCAAAAAAAACTAGGACTTGCCTCTCGCTACGGTCTACGCGAATGGGTGGATCTTCCAGTTTGAAAAATATACCAGAAAATGCAGTTTTACCTCTTCCATAAATTTCGTCACATCGTAAACGCTGTCGTGGATTGCGATCCACAGTGACTTGGAATCTTTGTGCGACTTCAACTCTTCCAAAGTTACTTTTCTCGCCATGTTTTTCGTTAAGACTCTCCTACCTTAGAGTAACACGGACACGTCTCCACAAACAACCAATCACAGCGTTGATATAAAGGCAGTTCGACCAATAGTGACTCCTTTTATAGTTGACCCAGTTATAACCAATAAACGACTGGTTTACTGAGTATTCTCAGATATTTGGGTCAATCTGTAACAATTTTAGCCAATCAGCAACAAAATTATGTCAACAATTGCCCTATGGGAGACGAATTGCATAATTTTTACATTATATTTCGCCAATAAAATACTCGATTTTCGACATCGACCTTTGACCACAACTGAATTTAAAAATAGTGTCCTTTGACCCGAAGTTACGCCCAATCTCATTTTCCCTAGTCATAACTTACACCTCAAGGTCCTGCTTAAACCTCGATCGTCTGTGAATAACTTATGCCCTGCGCTTTGATTTCAAGTAGCGCTTTAGGTATTTGGAGTTTAAGATTAAGTAAGTAAATAAGTAAGTATTTATAAACCAATTGCTAATCGCGCGATTAAGATTCAAACTTCAAAAACAACTCTGATGCAATCCTATTCTGTCTCATCATAGTTCTCACTACTTCACTTCCAATCACCATACACCACTACGGTGGATGCTGCAGCTGTGGTAAAATACCATAGGCCTACAACTGAAAATTTATAGTGCGCTTTAACAGACAGGTCTTGCACGAGAGCCCGTTTCGCTACACTCCTAGTCATAGTGCAATCAGAATAGATGAGTTTTAAATTTTTCGTTAAACTACAGCAACAAAACGGCACTGGCGAACTTAAGTTGGAAGACTGTTCAATTCTAAGGGTTCTGAGACAGAGAATTAAGAGCACGATCTCCAAACTTCCGGTTTGTGCGAAGTATAGGACTACGGGAAAATCCCCTCGCGTGGACGATCGGAGTCCTCTAGTAATAGTACTGGAAACAGAACATGAGGCTTCTGTGTAGCGCTGAGAATGTTTTGAGATTTAAATCTACAAGCCGGTTCCCACGAACTGTTAAAGACTTGGACGCTAACGATGAGGACTACGCTAAGTGTAGGCCTAATTAGATGCAAAATGTCCAGATTTGAAATCTAGTCAGAAACACTTCTGAAATGAACAGTTGGATTGTCAGAGACAACTGAGACAATTTCAGTCGCGCTGATTGAAAAATTGAGATCGAACTTAATAATAGCCTAACAGTCTTCGTTTATTATTTCAAACTGACACACTGCAGTAGCCTACTATGATTACAATTCAAGAATTCATGGTATGAACGGATGATCACATTTAAATTATCGCAGAAGTCGAGAGTAACTATTTAGGCAGCTAGGCTATGCAGCAACGCGCCCATCAAGTTCTACTGCTCATCTTACCAACGCCACCTAGCGAATGGAATGGCCGAGTGGACCTTTGGGAGGGTAGCGGGAAGCGATCTCTCGTCCGTGCTGATCTTCTGCTACCCTAAACCTCCCCCTCTATACTCTGGAAGTCTGGATCGATGGATCGTAATCGTAATTGTAAACACAAAATTTTAATAATTATTCGGAAGTTCCACTTGAAAACTATATAAGGGGCCGTCCATAAATGACGTCACGCACCTAGGGGGCGGGGGTCGAAAATTTGTGACGAAGTGTGACATGGGGTGGGGGTCTGAGAAGTGTGACGTCACACCAGGTCTATGTTATTAAATTAAACAATTAACAACAATTTAATTTTAATAATAACAGCACTAATTTTGAGGATTAAATTTTCATTATTTTTTTTATTATTTTAATGTATATGGGCACCATTATTAATAAAATTTTTTATTAGCCTATTTCAATATTTGGTCACCGTTAGATTTTAAAATATTCATGCTTTCCCTATTAATTTAAATTTGTTCCATGAAGGAGCATTTTGCTTTGCCATGGAAATTTGTTTGTTTTTGTTTGGGAGGGGGGTCAGAGCTTTGTGACGTCATTTTCGGAGGGGTCTTACTTTTTGTGACGAAGTGTGACGAGGGGGATAGGGGGTGTTGAAAATCGGCCAAAATTGCGTGACGTCATTTATGGACGGCCCCAAGGACCTAATCCTTGGACGGCCCTCAATAATAGGTCCTTGGACGGCCCCTAAGCTGGAGCCGTGGCTTATTCACGAGCGCTGTTGAATCCGTTATACACGGTGATTCAATAAAAAGTAAGCCAAACTTTATATTTCACATAAGTACTTCTAACATGAACACAGTATTTAATATTTTTGTAAAGAAACTCTCAGTAGTATGGTTTGATTGTTTAATTAAAGAAGTTGTTCAAAATGTCCTCCTTTTGCTTGCACGCAAGCCTGGAGGCGCTGGCGCCATTGGGCAACACCATCGTCGACAAGGGCAACGTTTTCTTCAGTGCGCGCTGACCTTCGTCTGCCACTACCAATGACGCGGTCGACTGACCCTGTAACGCTAATTTTTCGAAGCAATTTATCTAATCCGCTTCTGGTCCAATGTTTTTCTGGAAACTTTGGTAGAAATTAACGGCTGCTGTAATTCTTGGATGTTCCAACCTTTTATCGTGTGTAAATCTTCTTTACTAAAGGCATTTTTTCGGAAATTGCTAGTTTCTTGTTTATGTTTTCTATCGTGTTATCGTCTGCTTTTTTGAGTAGGAAATATAAACCGGAAGTCAATAAAATAAAAAAGTAAGTCTGTGCATATTTTAATTTTGAAAATATTATTAATAAAATATAGTTCAAGTTTTAATATTTGTTTATTAAGTTTGGCTTACTTTTTATTGAATCACCGTGTATATAAGAGGTCGTTGGTTGATCCCGGTTGATCCACTTCAAAGAAGACGCCGGAAGTTACGACAGATCAGATCCCATCGTCCCGCTGGCTACATTTTTTTTCACGCGCTGGTTCAGGCCCATCATAAATATTCATGAGAAGTTATGACGTTATTTAGCCTAATCGACTGTGATGAATATTAATGTTTGCATATTAAGATCTGCGATGACGAACGGCAAGATGTCAGCGTCTTCGGTCAATGTTTGTCCGTTCTGTTCTGCGAATAATGCACGTATTTCCATGAACGACACTTTAATAGTAGGCAATTTCATTCTTACGTCCCTTTTTGAAAGTCTTTAGACCAAAAGCTCTAGTCTATGTCTTCGTATTGTGGCGTCCGCCGTGTATTGAAACACATCCGCCACAGTATTAAGACTTATTAAGGTCTAAGACCTTTAGCACTGTTGATACCAACGTCTGCTCGTTTTACTTTCTGTAATTTTGTGGAGGTATTTTTTCGTTTATTTTACCTAGATAATAAAAGTTAAAGAGCAAGCTGGATTATCGATGAAAATATACGTAGGCCTACTAAAACTGAAAATAGAATTTGGCTGTATGCAGCGTAAATGATAGGGAGCACTGAGACAATAAATTATCTTTGGTGTGCAAACGGTTTACCTTATCGTTATGGGTAGCCCAGAAATTATTTAGTTTTGTCACACGAAAGTATATTTCTTAATGCATGCTGGCGGATGTACTAAACAAATGTTGGATATATTATTCAGTGGATTTTATTTAGCCTGTGATGGAAGTTTTTTGCTCTCTCAGGGTTGGATGCCACCCAACTATTTGTACACAGTGTGTGCAATGGACGGTCTGTCCGCGACACTGCACGTCAACATAACAACAGTGGCATCGGTCGAGATCTGGCTGTCCCAATTTCACAGCCGATCACAAATGACATTTCGAGTGGAACGCAATCGTTTGGGTACAAATCCGAAGGAAAACCTGTTCAATGTTAGCATTGTTTGTATATGTAGCCTACTCAGTAAAGCCATACGTTGATTGCTGCCCACAGTTCTTTTTCTGCAATAATTTCATTTTGGAAATAACCTCCCTCATCGTTCAGCATTTAGCCTCTTTCAACATTTGTTTCAATCAGTGAATCTTTAAACGCTGATGGGTGTGGTACAATAACTGGCACGTTTGAAAGGAATAGGAAACAGAGTGGTATTATAAGATTAGTGTAGTATTTATATGCTTTCTTAGTGATGTGCTTGTCAACAGTGTTGTTCAGTAATTGAAATACATGTAATTGAATTACGTAATTGAATTACTTATTCTGTAATTTGTAGCATGTAATTGCAATTATAATTGAATTACATTTGCAAAGTAATTGATACAACACTGCTTGTCAACTGTTCGTGTGTTTTTATTGCTAAACCAGTGTGACTACAGATGCATGCACAAGACGAGGAGCACTGACACAGCACAGACAAAGCTTTCATCCAGAAATACTGGATGCACAGCTGCCATGAAACTGCTCCTTAAGAAGACAGCATGTCATCGTAGAAGTCGTGGAGATGTTCGTAAATCGCGGTTAGTTAAACCAGAATATAAGCAAGACCAACTTCAAGATATGTATTGACAAACAGAACATTCTCCAAGTGAGCTCATGTAAATCTCTTGTTGTTTATATCGACTGGCATGTATTTCATCTACCTTTTTAAATTTAGAAAAGCATACTAATGTATCATATTCGGTTATGTACTGTCTCAACATCTCTTACTAAACTTATACTACTAATTGATTTAACCATACCTATCTTACTGTGGTCTTGTATGAGGCTATGTCATATTTGAATTGGGAACAATAAATGATGATGATGATGATGATGATGATGATGATGATGATGATGATGATGATGATGATGATGATGATGATGATGATGGCCTACTTGCCAATGCATCTCATATAGGTACCCGCTTTGGAAGAGGAATATAAAATCCATTTAAATGACATGCACCCTCTATGTCTACTGAAAGCATCATCGCTTGTTTCTTTCCCTCACATTGCAGCACCGGCATTGGAAAGCATTGGTACAGAGTACATAGCTGTTCAAGCAGCTTTCTTTTGCCAATTCACTCTACTGGGGCGAATAAACCAATTCAATTGCGTGGAATATTTATTGAATTGCCTAACTTACTGGTGTGTTTAATTGCAGCTCCTCAAATCCTCACTTGCCAAGTCACCCGTTTCGGGTTGTTCTTAACTGCAAGCACAATCACCCAATTGTTGCCGGGGATGCGCTTCGCCATCGTGATGTCGGTCCAGAGGCATGTGAAAAGATAACCCATCTGCTGCAGATGAACCACTCTCCATCAGCAGCCCTAGACATACTGAAGTATGATCTACAGATTGAGCATCCTGACGACTACATTGTTTATGCTGGCGACCGATATCATTGTCCAGATCCTCAGTGGTGCTATCGGTAAATACATAACTAAGCATTACCACTCCTCTATGAAACTTAGTGTATCAGCTTCGAATTGACTTTTGTTACACTTACGTTGATGTATTTAGGTGAGCATTTTGTTTAAATAAACCGTTAGGAACACATGTGCACAGCCATGTATATGTGTATGTATCCTTTATGTGTGGGCATAAGTTTTTAGTTATTTAGTTTGTATGTATGCATATATATATATATATATATCATGCATGTATGTACATTACGTATATATGTATCTGCATGTATGTACGTATACAGGATCCCTCAGAGACTTAAATTCATTCAGTCATTCAAAGAAGTTTTATATAGCACCTCTTCAAGGGAACAACTCGGAAGCGCTCCCAACCCAACCAAAAGCGTTGTATCGTTATTATTGTTATTATTTTTTCGCATAATATTCATTTCTTTATTTAATCGGATATTTCTATAGCACCTCTTCAAGTCCACTACTACTCAGAGGCGCCCCCGACAACATTGATGACACTGTGTCAGAGTTAACACGCCGAATTACAGCAGGCAATTGCGAGTGAAGGACTTGCCCAAGGTCCCTACGCAGCGGCTAGAGTGGGATTCGAACCTGCGACCCTCCGGTCACAAGGCACCGAACGTACCACTGCGCCACCACGCCCCACAATATGTCGTTAACCATGGCAATTACTATATTGCGTTTCACTTAGTTCTAAATCAGAGGTAATTTTCTTATTCTCTTGTTGTGTGCTCTGTGCAGGCTCTACTACCAGCTCTTTGAAAAAGAATATGGACCCTCTTCAGGCACTCTGGAAATCGCAAAACTGCAGGATCTCGTTCTGAAGTGCAACACAGAGCTCTGCAGTCGGAAAGCATCAGACCCATTCCATACTGCAAATGAAAAATACATAGAGATGGATGTGGACGGAGATGATGTAATTGTAGCGATTTGCACTCCGTTGATGAAGCGTATTCATCGCTACATAAAACACAGTGCAGAAATAGTTTTTGTGGATGCCGGTGGCAGCATGGACAGACACAACATGCGCGTCTTTCTGTTGATGACCTTCTCTGTGGCTGGTGGTCTTCCACTTGGAGTCCTCATCACTACAAATGAGCAGGCTACAACAATTACACGAGCGCTGCAGCTCTACAACAAGCTACTGGACAGCTCGTGCTTCTATCGCCGTGGGCTTGCTGGACCCATGCTTTTCATGACCGATGACTCAACTGCTGAACGATCTGCACTGGAAAATGTATATCCAGAATCAACTCGCCTGCTATGCATTTTCCATGTTCTTCAGGCATTTTGGCGTTTCTTGTGGGATGCACATTCTGCAGTGCATAAAAGTAATCGTCCATATCTATTTGGCATTGTCAAATCAATGGTATATGCTGACAGTGAGGTCTCTTCAGTTGGTCAGTTTAGCCATGTCGACATGGACCGAGCGAATGACGTCCAACTGCCGACCTTTCAGGATGATACTTTGTGTGCTGTGTTCCAGAAGTTTGATGACTTGTGCAGTAAGATCAAGGCCATGAGTAATCAGGATAAGGAATCGTTCGGGCCCGCACTCATGTCATTTTGCAAGCAAGGTGAATCCATACGTACACCGTCTGCTATGCTGACTGCACTTCATACATTTGGTAAATATTCTGGAGCAGCTGCTGCTCTGAACAGCAAAAGGAGGCACTTTGCAAGTCTCAAACGAATTGGCGTTCAACCGACAGCAGTGGCTCGCCGGAAGATGGTGGTCGGTGGTCGCAAAAGGATGCACCTGGGTCGCCCCCCAAAATCATCCATGGCTTCTGAACATTGCTATGCATCGGTCAAGCAGAGAGGTGGTATGAACCGACAAGTTTGGCCAAAGCGCAGTGCACCACATAGCCTTGCAAATGTGGTGGGTAATGTAGAGCCACTTGGCAAAACACATTCTGCTAAATAACTGTTCATTATTCATATACCGTAGTCTGTTATTCCAGATTGGAATGGAACCCATTTATGCTTGTTCTGGTTCATGTCTATTGAGTGTATTTCACTTATTGATACTTTCCTCAGTTGTCTTTTCAATTAAGGAACAAGTACGTCATTTGTGCTGAGTTCTGATACATTATATATCTAGTTCATAAGAATGAGTAATGGTCACCAATGCATTCTTTATCTCATTCCGTTTTTACAAGAGATGAAAGACATCAGTTTAAGTTAAATGCATTGTAGTTAATTATCATTAAAGTGTACACTGTTCATTCTTGGTGATTGTTGAATTTTAATTAAACACACAAGTTGATGCAGCTAATTTGTTCATCGTTTCTTCACTGTTATTCACACAAACAACAAAGCCAAGTACATGGTATAGCATGATTAGAATTGCCAAAAAGATAAGGACTCAGTTCTTTGAGCCTTGAGGGCCCTAAGAAGTCGCTATAGACAAGAAATTGAAAAGTTCACCAGCATTACTTTTTCTGTCCCTTGGCTTAGCACTAAACACTACCCATGCATTTACCCAACTCAAAGAGTGAACATTGAGATGTATTATGAAATTACACAATTCGGTATATTTATTATTTCTCAAATGCCGCTCGTGCTCGATCGTGAAACGATACGATAATAATTATTATAATTATTGTACTATTACACTATATATTATAATAATTATTATGTGAATTATTATAATACTATACTGGCGGCAATACATTATATACGTTTATATGTTCATTGCTCTATCGCTATAACCTATGACAGTTGTTTAAATGTATTACACTGGAGCTCGTTATGAGCTTGGTGGGGTTATACTAAATTGGAAGGGCGAAACCGAATTGAGCAGCTAATCAGACGCCTGAAACGTAGAGGATTTCTGCACCCCCAGGCAAAGAGCGCATCTGAACTAGCTCTAGAGACAGACAGTCGTTTGCTTAGAGCCATTTCCTTCAACCAACATCATGTTCTCTACCCATTGTTCCCTCCGATTCGTCCTATCAGATCAGACAGATACTCGCTTCGACCCCGTCCTCATGGTTTTTCCCTTCCAAACAAGGATGATTGTAATTTTGTATCTAGAGTGCTATTTAAAAATATGTATTGATTATCTTCCCTCAATTATAATACTAATGGTCCATTATGTATAACATGCCTATACTTTTAATTTCTATCTAAACATTGCCTTATTCTAATCTTAAAACTTCTATTGTCATTTTTATTTTATCTATGTAATAATTTGCGTACTTACAATACAATACAAATTAAAATTTATAGCGCGCTTTAACAAGACAAGTCTTGCACGAAAGCGCGTTTCGCTACATTCTTAGTCATAGTGCAAGGTAAACGAAAATTGATTGATTGATTGATTGCAAGCGGTAAAATCTTACTTACTTGCATGCTCACTTTTTACAACCCTACCTTGAAAGCTCACTTTTTACAACCCTACCTTGAAAGCTCAGTTCACCCTCGCAAACTTATACATTAATATTCATGAGAGTCGTCTATGTACCTGTTTATTCAGTTTGGGCAATTCCGGTTTTAACAAACACTATTTTCAATTCATTTCTATTATTTTTCTTGAACGAATAACGCGATGCAATGTCTGCGTAGCGACATGAATTTGTTGAAGTTTAACGATCGATGATGCATTCCGTCTAGCTATAGGGTTCTCGGCAATTGGATCCGTCGGGATGGAGAAGATACCCAGAAAGGGTATTCTATCGAATGACGTTTAGCTATGCTGTCCCCGATTATTCACCCATTGTAGGATATATCGTTTCAGCGTCAACAAATAATTTCAACGTTAACATGTAGGCCTATAATATAGTTTTCATGTAGGCCTATAGTTTTCACAATACGAAACACAACGAAATTTACAATTTCATTTACAATTAGAGCCTACACAGAACTGGAACGTCTATAAGTATAAACTCTATATTAACGTTTTAGCCTCGGGCTATTAAGGGTGGTGGTGTTTTAGAATGCATACAAGTTTTTTTTCATATGGAATATAATTAGTTACATTTTAGGTAGCTGTAGGCTATAGCCTATTCATTGGCGCACATTTTGAGGTGTAAACAACATGGTGGTAGCCCACGCCATTCGAAAAGATTATACCCGATATACCCGAGGCACCAGAAGGGGACGGTGGATACCACCCCTTAGTTTTTCGACTATAGCTTATTGACTATTCTTCCTAGAAGAGAAACAAATATACGATTCTTTAGAGGGAATGGCAGGGCTTCATTTACATACTTATATGTTTGTCATTTGAAAACCGGAAGTGATCAAAATAAATAATAATACGCGTAATATGCGTGAAAAATGGCTGAATACAGCATCACAACGTAAACCGATATATATGTATGGATATAATCTATATATGTATGGATGTATATTTATACGTATATAAACATATGTAGGGATGTATGTGTGTATCTTGGATACATAGATCAGTCTCAAAACACACATAATTTTATATTTGTTTATCCAAAATGTACAAAATGTACTGGCTAATAATATAAAATATCGCTAATTAAGGGGGTTCCATTGTTAAAAGTGATGTAATTTCGAGGTGCATTCACATAATGTACAACTAAATATACCATTCTGTGCATAAATGAATGCTGAATCCAATGCTGTATTACAAGTTATGATATGTGAAACCAAACACGAAATCCAGGGGGGGTAAATTTAAGTTCTGCCACCCACTTGGTAGCCGGTGTTACAAAAAAACCTCGGTAGCCTGAGGGTTAAACGCTGGGTAGGTCTAATTTATCGTTTTAGCCTTCTAAATAATTATTATTCGCTCATTGTAATTCTTGCTTTTAATAGCCTAAATAGAAGATGGATTGATACAAGTAATTTTTTTAAGTAGAGGTTGGATTGATGAAAATAGTTACTTGTTAAACTAGAAGTTGGATTGATGAAAATAACAGGCTTACTTGCGTAAATGGAAGTTGGATTGATGACAGGTGTCATGGACACTGGTATTAAAATGCCATGCAGATAAAACGATAAATGATTATGTTCTAATGCGTTACGCGTAGGCCTACACAATGAAGAACCATTAAACGATAAATTACCAAACACTGTAGTTGGAGCCCTTATGCACTGACGAAGACGTAGGCTACATGGTGACCTCTCTTCTGAAGATCGGAGTCAATATAGCCTACATGACTTCTGAAGGCAAGTGGCAGGATAAGAATGGTAGAGAAAGTCCTATGATCATTGTCTAGCTCTGCGAAAATCAATCCAATTCCGATAGGCCTAGAGATTCCCGATTAAAGAAAATCATCTGACTATCATCTCTCACCTACAATTAATTGACGTCCTAAAGTTTATGAAATGCAGCACAATAATTGTATAGGTCAAAATTCAGAAGAAATTAGTCCATTATCTCTCTGGATATGGATCGGGGTACTTGCTTAAATCCCTTCCCTAAATAGATCACTAGCTTAAAGTATACACATGCTTTAAACTTTTGTGTATTGAACTATTGATTAAGTATAGGGTCTACCAAACGTTTGAAGTTGTATTGCAAACAGAATGCATTTATTGTGAAGATTAATATGCAAATAAAACAAAAACAATTCAAAACAATTACTGTTTAAAACACTAAATTGCAAATACACATGACTACATATTCGTATATCTTGTATAAGCCCGTAAAAGGCAAGAATTTGCTTGAATGAGGGCCATGCTTAGGCCCTACTCTTCACAAACGTAGGCCTAATTATGACATTAACAAGACATGAAAGATGCAAATAAAAACGGTTGCAGATCTGAATACATAAAATGAATGTAAACTTTGGTTAAAGGGAGAGTATTAAAAACTGAAGATCATCATCAGCTGAGCTGGCATTGGGACTAGCATACAATCAATCAGTTGTTTTTAAGTTTAAGTTTAGGTGCACGACTCCGAGAAAGAAGCCAGACTGCGCAACAAGTCAGGACGCTCGTTGCGAATACCACCGGCAGAATGACGAGCACAAGGAGCATGTCCAGCATCAGGTATTCGTACCAAGGCATATCGAGGGCGATAGAATGAAGGTGTCTTCCACCGTGATGAAGAACATGTTCCACCCACCAGACGGCTCGTTCCTGCGGAGTCTCTCGACGATCCTTGAATATTGCTGATCCACGTCGAATATTCTCCGAGTAGGAAACGTTTGAAATGACTTCCTGGATCAAACTAAACAATACGTCTGAAGTAACAGTACGAAGCTCAATGAAACGACCGTATCCAAGATACTCCAGCCTTCGGGCGTTGTACGGTTGGTCTGCAAAGACCGGTATTCCGAGCATCGGAACAGCGTGATATAGTGCTTCAAATTGACTGTTTGCTCCACAGTGAGTCACAAATAGTTTACAGTTTCGGTGGCCGAGGAGATCGTTTTGAGGCAACCACTTCATTAGCTTTACATTCGGAGGAATTATCGAGGACCACGCCATTGGTATGTCGTTCGAATACTTCCAAAATATTCGTTGTTCCAAACCAGCAAAGACAGACATAAGCATTTCTAACGATTTCTCGTCATCAAGAATTTCTGTGGACCCGAACGAAACAATAATAAATCCTTCAGAAGTTCCATTTGCAAACGTTTCAAGATCAGCTGGGAGGGGACGAGCTGGTCTGGTCGAAAGTCCGCCGACGTTGATTTCATTCGCCATTGTTGGTCGTGCGTAGTCCAAGGTAACATCCGTATCGATGAGCCACAGTAGGGACCTCGCTGCCAACCACGAATACGTGACTTCAGGGTTTTCTGGCAAGTATTTCCTAAGAAAACTGTCTTCCATGAATGGAATCCGTGGCCACGCTGTCCAATCTACCAGGGTGAATAAGTTGTGAATCCTTTCCAGGAAAGTCATTTTCTCGGTGAAGATGCCAGCCAGAGGAAATGGAACGAAAGAGGGAAGAACCGGATTGCGCCA
>JACEVL010000654.1:77500-152500 GCA_020284085.1 Aporrectodea caliginosa
ATCGCATATAGACATCTTGATCCCGAGTACCCGTCGACAATCGCAAGATCCAGTTCAAGTTTTCTGAGTTGCACCGGAAGGGATTCGTCTTCCAAAGGATTGGTGCAAAATTCGATGAATCCGTCGACGTTTGTTCTAATCTCTTCTATTGGACCGACTGACATTGCGATCTCAATCCAATCGTCTGTCTCGTCGGGATTCGAATAGACGTCCGGATATTTTACAGCGTAAATAACCAACTGGAATTTGTCCTTAAGTTCGTCCAGGTTTGGATAGGATTCGGGTAAAACGAGAAAGACGTCGTGACCTCTGTCCTGAAGACCGGAACCAACAGCCGTCATCTCGGCGATATGACTTCTGAGGGGAAACGGAAGGAGAAGAATGTTAGAGCAGGTACCATAACCCAGATTATCTAGCACCGTGAGAATCAATCCAATCCAGACATAGAGATTCTCGACAACAGATCGTCGTTTCCAGACTCTCATCTTTCACCTACAACTGATTGGCGTCCTAAAGTTTATGACATGTCAATTGAAATCCTGCACAATTGTATCTATCATAACTGTATTAATTCAGAACTCTTTTGTTCGTTATCTCTCTTAATTATGACTTCGGGAGATATTCAATTTCTATTGCTTGTACTTGACTGAACCGGACTCGGATCATTCCTTAACATAATTTATCTGGACAACCCTTCTGACACGACGCAGCGATTGTGAATAAGATGTTGCCATTTGCTAAACTTCAGAGTAGTGCTTTACCAATTTAGATTACGATACCTTAGCCGAAATAGATCACGACATTTCAAGCGTAAAGAGTACATACTACATAGGCTACATAAGGCATTCATAATTAGTTAAATAATTAAGAGCCACACGTTTGCAGTTGTTTTGCAACCAAAATACATAAAAATAATTGTATAGCCCACATTTAATAATTTAAGCCTACGTATCTACAAAGCAATGCAGTATGATTTCTTAAAGAGTTAATGTAAACGTGTAATAGCTACATTATCTGGATAGTAGAGTCTGTCTAAATCAGGGGTGTCAAACCTTTTCCAATGGCGGGCCAGTTGCAGTACTTTCCAACAAGTGGCGGGCCAGGGTGTCGAAGGCTCCTGAGCAAAATGGGGTAGGGATCTAGAAGGGGCTCAGTGAAATATTTTTGCAGAACTAAAATCGTAAATGGTGCATATTTTTAGCATACCAACCGTCAAATTATGTAGGCTTATAAATGTGAATTTTCATCTTCATTATCAGTCACGAACATCACATAAAACTCATTTAACCTAAGGTCAATGTATTCTAGTTTAGAGGCAGGCCTACTGTTCACCAATAAGCCTAACTCTAATTTATCTTATTCTGATATTTAAAAATTAAAACAAGTCAATGTCAAACGCATAGTAAGCTCACAATAAAAATTAATGAGATAAGTTTGAATAAAATGTCTTGAGGCCTATATCCAAAAAATTTACTGATTAGTAATAGCTAGTTGCACTGGAAACTTGACACTGTTTTCTTTTGACGAGAGGAGGGATGTCAGACTGCAGCGCTACTCTGAGAGTTCCGTGTAGATTTGAGTCAGTGATGTTCGCGACTGATAACGAAGATCAAAAATTACACAAAATTTATTATCAAATTTTGTAGTCTTTAAGCACAGCGACGCGGGCCAGAAAAAAATCATCGGCGGGCCAGAAATGGCCCGCGGGCCTGCTCTTTGACATCACTGGTCTAAATCATGCATGCATTCAATCAGTTGTTTTTAAGTTTAAGTTTAGGTGCACGACTCCGAGAAAGAAGCCAGACTGCGCAACAAGTCAGGACGCTCGTTGCGAAAACCACCGGTAGAATGACGAGCACAAGGAGTATGTCCAGCATCAGGTATTCGTACCAAGGCATATCGAGGGCGATAGAATGAAGGTGTCTTCCACCGTGATGAAGAACATGTTCCACCCACCAAACGGCTCGTTCCTGCGGAGTCTCTCGACGATCCTTGTATATTGCAGATCCACGTCGAATATTCTCCGAGTAGGAAACGTTTGATAGCATCTCTGTGATGGAATTGAAAAGTAGGTCTGAATTAACTGCATGAAGCTCAATGAAACGACCGTAACCAAAGTACTGCATGCGCCGGGCGTTGTAGGGCTGGTCACCGAACACCGGTATTCCGAGCATCGGAACAGCGTGATAGAGTGCCTCGAATTGACTGTTGGCTCCACAGTGAGTCACAAATAGTTTGCAGTTTCGATGACCAAGGAGGTCGTTTTGAGGCAACCACTTCATCAGTTTTACGTTTTCCGGAATCTTCGTTGACCATGTCTCTGGTATGTCGCTCGAGAATTTCCAAATGACTCGTTGATCTAGACGAGCAAAGGTAGCCATGAGCATTTCTAAAGATTTCTCGTCATCAAGAATTCCTGTGGAACCGAACGAAACAATAATAAACCCTTTAGAATTTCCATTTGCAAACGTTTCAAGATCAGCTGGGAGGGGACGAGCTGGTCTGGTCGAAAGTCCACCGACGTTGATTTCATTCGCCATCGTTGGTCGTGCGTAGTCCAAGGTAACATCTGTATCGATGAGCCAGAGTAGGGACCTCGCTGCCAACCACGAATACGTGACCTCATGGTTTTCTGGCAAGTATTTCCTAATGAAACTGTCCTCCATGTAGGGAATCCGTGGCCATGCTGTCCAGTCCACCAGGGTGAATAAGTTCTGAATCCTTTCCAGGAAAGTCATTTTCTCGGTGGAGACGCCAGCCAGTGGAAATGGAACGAAAGACGGAAGAATCGGATTGCGCCACATCCATGCCTGGTATTCGGTGGTAAGCGACATGTAGGGCACTCCTAGCTTGTACATGAGGATGTACAAGCACCACGTTCCAGGAAATCCGTCGACAATTGCAAGATCCAGTTTCAGTCGTCGTAGTTTCACTGGAAGAGCTTCGTCTTCCAGTGGATTTGTACAGAACTGGATGAATCCATCTATGCAAGACCTCATCTCCTCAATCGGGGTCATCGAAGGTGAGTTTTCCTTCCAAGAGGACTCCAATTCCTCCTTTGTATAATAGTCTGGATCTTTTACCGTATAAGCAATTACCGTAATCTTCTCTCTGACTGCATCCAGGCCCCGATAGGACTCGGGCAACAATATACTTACGCTGTGACCTCTCTGACTCAGACCAGAGGCAATGCTCATACATGATGCAACGTGGCTGGTATATGGATAGGGGGCAAAAATTATGTTAGCCGATCCACACTGCTGGACTAGAACAGCCAGAAAGAAGCCGAACAAGCGACATTTGTTGACAACTCTTGAATCTGCCATCGTACTGTAATGTCTTGCTTAACTAATTTATCTCCAGCTATAGTAGCGTCGAGGTCAAACCGATAAACGTGACTGAGCCTCAGCGGTATAGGCGTTTGGCATGCAATTTATTTTCAACACGACGTTGCAAAAGTTACGAGAACAAATAGCTCAATGGAATGTCTCAACGTTCAATTTCAACGACTTCCTTAATTATGGAGACATTTTATCTGGTTATTCGTTCAAGAGACTCAATATAGAACTGAATACAAAATGAGCGTTTCTTAATACCATGCAGAGCGTAACAAACTTTGAAGAAGAAATTACCCGTGATCTGTCAGACTTATCTCCAACTTAAACGCCTAAACAACCTCGTCGAAACTTGACATCACGCGTAGGCCTACATGACCTTAACTGAGTTTCGCATCAAGAGTATTTGATAACTATAGCCTGAATATCAAACGCTATAGCCCCACTCACGTCCAGGCGTTCAAAGGCTACCCAATAATTATGTTTGTTCATATGCATATAGGCCTACACTGAGAGCTACAGAGGGAGAAAGAGAGAGAGACAGATAGCGTGGGGCTTCAGGATATAAAAAAGTGCACTTTATCGAGTCATAGAGACTCAGGCAGACAATTGTCTGTCTATCTATCATCTGCCAGTCGCATAGGCCTACAGTTTGACCCGCAGATGTACAAAGTCGACAGCATTTTTTTTATCAACCAGGCCTAGGCCAGCGACCTTCGTAGCTGAGTACGGGCGGCCTAAATAAACGGCTTATCATTTGGTGCTTGATTCTGGTCCCAGGGCATATGGCACGCAGCAGACTACAGACACTGCTACCAGTAGGCAGGCATTGAAAGCATAGGCGGAGACTTGGTCTTGGGTTTGGGGGGGACCGGCGGATCGGCCGAAGGACGATCGGCGAGGCGCGAAGCGCCGAGAGGGGCACATCCCCTCCCCTATTTAAATTTTTTTGAATTTCCACACTGTAATGGTAGCATTTTAAGGCAGATCTGAAAAAATTGCTATATAATTTGAATGCTGATAGGAACCAGGTGTCACTCGTAGCTTACATGTAGTTTGAGTCGTGTTTGAGTTTTGGGAGGGGTTTGGGGGAGGGAGACATTTAATTTTTGAATTTCCACACTGTAATGGTAGCATTTTAAGCTGTCATTTGAAAAAAATTGCTGTATAATTTGAGTGCTGATAGGAACCAGCTGTCACTCGTAGCTTACATGTAGTTTGAGTCGTGTTTGAGTTTGGGGAGGGGTTTGGGGAGGGGGATGCCCCTCCCCTATTTAAATTTTTTGAATTTCCACACTGTAATGGTAGCATTTTAAGCTATTTGAAAAAAATTGCTATATAATTTGAATGCTGATAGGAACCAGCTGTCACTGTAGCTTACATGTAGTTTGAGTCGTGTTTGAGTTTGGGGAGGGGTTTGGGGAGGGGATGTGCCCCCCCTATTTGGTTTTTTGAATTTCCACACTGTAATGGTAGCATTTTAAGCTGTCATTTGAAAAAATTGCTGTATAATTTGAGTGCTGATAGGAACCAGCTGTCACTCGTAGCTTACATGTAGTTTGAGTCGTGTTTGAAGTTTGGGAGGGGTTTGGGATGTGTCCCTCCCCTATTTAAATTTTTGAATTTCCACACGGTAATGGTAGCATTTTAAGCTGTCATCTGAACAAAATTGCTCTATTATTTGAGTGCTGATAAGAACCAGCTGTCACTCATAGCTATTATTATTATATTCATGAAATATTATTGGGGGGGATATAAGCAGCTCCGTCCCCCCACCTCAAGTTTTGGGGGGGACCGTCCCCCGCTGTCCCCCCCTAAGTCTCCGCCCCTGATTGAAAGGCAGACAAACGCAGTGAAAAGCAAGCAGACGGAGTGAAAGGCAGACAGACAAAATGGATGACAGGCAGACGGAGTGAAAGCCGTGGCGGCGCTATACAGCAGGGCATGCCAGGGTAAATGCTCTGTACAAGGCCTTTGCTCTGGCTCAAGGCTGCCAGAATGTTTGCCGGGTTCGCCAACGCGCAAAGATAGACAGACTGGATGCACAATAACACAATAGTTCACAGCACAATGAAAACTGATTTCTGCCCTGGCAGGTATTTCAACCTTTGACATCCACTACTGTAAGTCTTTAAAAACCATTAGACTATTTCGAACCCACAAGAATGAACTGGTGGGCAAAGTCCAAAGTTTGAACCATTCATAGAGAAAGACAAACACTGTCCAGATGCTGGGCTTCAGCAAGCATCAAGGATCATCACACCATGGACCACCAAGGCCGTACTTTGTCAGTGTGAGACACAGATTACAGAATTCCACTCAGCACAGACATGGGATCGCTTCCAGCTACCCTCCCAAAGATCAACTCAGCCTTTCATTCGCCAGATGGTGTTGGTAAAATGAGCAGTGCAATGTGATGGACTCCTTCAATGCATGGCTGCCAAAACAGTTAAATTTTACACCTGTAATAACTTGTGATCATCCGTTCATAATATGAATCGTAATCATACTCAGGTGTGTCAATTTGAAATAATAAATGAAGCTTATTATTTTATATGTACAGTGATTTATTAAGATTACAGAATTCCATTCAAAAACACACTGCATTCTTCAAGCAAGGATCGATCATTGTCCGTTTGAAGCACACATCTGGTTTGTACAGCATTTGCAATGCTTTCAGAATAGTGCTGCATAAAAAAAGCCAGTATAGATTTCACTACAATAAGAACACTATGAGCTTAAAATTGCACATGGCCGAGGCCATATTGTTACTCTAGCACGGTCCATACAAGGGGACCTTAAATGGTGTGGCACCCATTCAAATGGACAGCCGTGGTGAAGGATCACACTCGATCCATTCATTTAAAATAAGCAGGGTCGAGGCCAAACAGTCGTTAAATAAAAATTTGTATACTTACATTCATGCACAAAATACTACAGTAATGCAACATATGCATTTACACAGCACCCAGTATAAATGTTGCTAATAAAGATAGTAAGAACGACAATTTCCATCTGCTTACAGATGATGCTAAAACCATTATTTTCCTGTATTTACCATGAAAAAATTATGGCAACAGCAAATACAACTGACGTCAGCAAATACATATCATTAATATTAAAATAATATTAATATTAATACAACCAAACTATTATCTATTATTATTACAATTATAATTCATTCATTCATTCCGAGAATTTATATAGCGCCTCTTCAAGAAACCTACTCAGAGGCGCAATAATATTACAATTATATAGTATTTATTATCTACACATGGTCACTTGAGAATGTGAACCTGTGGCATGAAGCAAATGCATATGAAAGATTTGCTCAATGTCCCTTTACAGTAAATGTCTCGGGTGAGGATCAAACCCATATTCCCTGTGTTACAAGGTTAGCGCTATAACCACTCAGCAACCATGCCCACAATATGCAACAGTCATGAATAATCAAAAGGAAATGCATATGCAACAGATGATTAATATGCATAAGCAAAGCAGACAAATGCAACAGCATGGCTGCCAGATTCAAGCTGTCAATTTTAATCCACTGATTGTGAGTAGTTATTTGTAAAGGTGTACAATAAATTCACAGAACAAATTAGAATCACTAATGAGTGTTCATTGCATCAAACATTGCAACTGAACAGGAGATACGAAATTCTTATCTACACACAGAAATATTCTCAGCCTTAAAACTTAACGATAAGTTATACTTGGTCAGGCATACTCTATTTGTTCCACGAGTTAGGACCACTATGGCCCAAACTAGGTATTTTGCCACTCTTGGGCACTCCGTATGGAATGCCCTTCCTTCCTCTCTACGTGTTACCATTCTTTCTGGATCTCTTCCTACAGCCTTCTCCCTCCTCAAAACCTTCTTCTTCTCTAGGGGTTCTTGCACTGGGAGTGCTACTGAATGGCCACTGCTGTGAGCAGTGCTATATAAATTAATAAATACAATAAAATTACACTATTATGATGATTATGCATTTATTAAGCACCACTATCTAATGACCAAGCATCAATTGATGAAGCTGAGCAATTGTGAGTGAAGGACTTGCTCAAGTTTTCACACAGTAACCATATCAGGAGAGGAGGATCGAACCCGTACACTCCTTGTTACAAGGCTAGTGCGCTAACCACTCCGCTAATGTGCCGACACCAATGTACCAAACACAATGACCAAATCACACATTTATCCTTCTACATCGACAGAAGCGCATGCATTTATCTACAGCCAGAAATCATGAATACACAATCATTGGAACAACAACAGAATGCCTAGATTCTCGTCACGAAAAACTTAAAAAATAATAAGCACCAATCACATTAACCAAATCACACAATTTATGTCGTGTCTCTCCAGGAGAAATGTACGAATTTACCGAAATCATGACTACATAAGCATTGGGTCATCAACAAAATTCTGTATTTCTCACCTTAAAAACTCGTTTCTACACGACAGCGTATCAAAATTTTGTCCTAGCTTTAGCAATTCATTGTTCTAGTAGAAAATCATCCTTAAATAGGTGTAGCGGAATTTATAAATATAACACAATACCAAATAAAAAGTTCCAATTCAAACAATACTCAAGAAGAAACCACTGCTATCACGTGATGGTTTGGTATACGAGGCATCCAGCGTGATATGTTCAGTGTAGGACGGTTCAATCGTAACAGAACTTTAAGTGATGAGTGACTTTCAAGTATTCTCATTGTTTAGCATCTTCCTCTTCAAAGTCCAACAGCTTCTGAACTTTGTCAGCCTGACAACAATAGCAAAAAAATGTATCACACGCTGGCAAACGTACTATGAAACAGCCCTGCCCCAGTTGGCCCCGTGGGGCAAGGATGCATTCAATTGCCAACCCCAGATGCAATGTAACATAATAGAATGACAATTTATATAGCACCACCAGCAGCAAACTACTTGTCCGTTTTCAGCGCAAGTAGTAAACCGTAAATGTTTTCCTATAGCGACCGTACATGGCCTCGACCCTTCTCAATTTCTCAGTGAATTGATTGGGTGAGGTACTTCACCACCGCTGACCCTATGCCCCTATGGGTGAGTGTCATGTCATTTAAGGTGAAGGTCTGAGGTAGGAAGTTCTTGAATAACAGACTGCACTCCAATTGTTGGGCACTCAGTGTGTGTGTGTGTGTGTGTGTGTGTGTGTGTGTGTGTGTCAGAGAGACAGACAAAGAAAGAGAGACAGACAGAAACAGACAGACAGAAAGAGCCAGCCAGACAGTAATGATATTTCAGTCATGCAGTGTTATTTGCTTACAGGTGACCTGTTCTTCATCATTTGGGTTAGCATAGGCAACGCCTTTCAGAGGCCACTTCAAAGGCAGCTCCCTACTAAGTGTCTAGACACATACAATACATACACAGAAACAAATCTAAAATCCTTCGCAAACCAAGATTTCCTGCTGAAGATATGAAATTAAAGGCTTTTTAATTTCGAAATCGCAGCATCGTAGATAGGAGATGCACGTAATGTTTAACTATGCTGTGTAAAAGTAAAGATGATTAGCGTCGCCCTCCTCCTTTATCCAGACTTGGACTGGCACTACCGGAGTATGAGCGGTGATGGAGTTTGACGTCTTGTACATCATCAATCATCAATTTTTATGCCACAAAATAAATTAGAAGTTTTAAACTTACGCCCGACTTTGTCAGCGACTTTCCAGGCTTTGCTTCGGACACTGGCACTCTTTGAGGCTACAAAAATTAATATTCATATCATCAACTTAACACAGTTAACATTCATATCATCTACTGAACAAATTGAATGTTCATATAAAGTACTTAATAACACAATGAATATTCATATCATCTACTTAACACAACATCATATCATCAGCTGAAACTGGCCGCTGATTTCTATACTCTGTTGCACAAGGCAACCTGGATGTTTCGCTGGCCTGAATTTGCTGGTCTCATACCGGTGGAAGAGTTCTTCTTGCGGAGGTGATGCTCATGGCAGTACGGTTCTCATTTCCAGATGGAGTGGCGTAGATCGTACGTCGCAGCAACTTCCATGGCCCAGGAAAGGAGATTTGCTGTGGTCGGCCCAAAATAAGTTGCCTAACAATCTGCGACATAAACTTCTCAGCCTCTCTTTGACTCTTTTCCGCAGACACTCGAAGATAATTCTATCCGATCGTGGTTTTAATGTGCTAGATCGGTAACTCCTCTGATGAGTGGTGCTATATAAATTTGCAATTACAGAACTCCATGGAAAGACCTATGGGTTGACGAGTCGACATACCGGTGGAAGAGTTCTTCTTGCGGAGGTGACGCTCATGGCAGTACGGTTTTCATTTCCAGATGGAGTGGCGTAGATTGTACGTCGCAGCAAATTCGGATCGTGATACGGCGTTGCAGTTGCTTGCGTTACCGGAACACGGCCTGGACCCACGGATCTGACGCTAACAGTGCTCGGGTTCACATTTCCAGCTGACGGAGTGGCATAAATAGTGTATCGCATCAAAATCGGGTCTCTATATGGCGTTGCCTGCGTCACTGGAACGCGACTCGGACAGGCGGGTGTGACACTGACAGCAGCGAGGTTTTTATTTGCGGTCGACGGAGTGCCGCAGATGGTGTGCCGTACTGAATTCCGGTCTCGGCATGGCGTTGCAGATGGCTGTGTTACTGGCACACGTCCTGGACTGCCCATCACCTTTGGCATAGTAACGCCTTTGGCTTTCTCAGGCACAGCGTTGACTGGCATGCGTTGTACTCTGCATGGTGTTGCAATGTTCCTCGGAGCATCCTTGGGCATTTTAACCCGTTTCTGCGATTTTGTTGGAGACTTCGCTGTCGTTTTTGTCCATTCAAAAACTGGTTCGTCAACGCGGAATGTTGCGTTTAACTCAGACATAGTAGAAAGCCTGTAAAATAGAAATGTTTTCTGTAACAATGTTCATACACAATGGCTGAAATCCAAAAGTACACAAGGGTATTATGTCCTAAATCAAATCAATTGGTAACTTCTATCAATATGGTCTCTAATGGACATAACTACAGCCAAAATGAGTTTAGTGACCTTAGAGTTTTGGTAATATAAACTCAAGTCGGCCCTAAACTAAAACAACGCCTATTTATTATTTGACATCAGATTTAAGATGATATGTAATAGCCAGATAAAAGTGTTACAGAAAAAGGCAAAACTGATCAAATGGATGTAAAAAAATTCTTCTGACTCACATAGACTGAAAAGTAATTTAGCTTTCAGCAAAAGCAACTAGCATTTCAATTAGCAGCTCATACAATAGTATCATACAGTTGCAGCCATTTTTAAAAATAATCTATACTACATAACAAATCAGATCAACCTGTAATACTTATACTCCCCACCTACTGCAGTGAAGGCATATACTTGGCATTCCACCCGGTTGCATTAAGCAATTGTCTCTTACAAATCTCAATCATGCCTTATATATTTACAAGCACAGCCCGACCTAAGGCACTTAGAGAAATCTTATATGAACTCTTGATATATATATATATATACATATAATTTAAAGTCATATAATAAACTTGAAATATAAACGAGGACTATAACATTGCTTGGACTAATACTGATATGAGTACTGGAAGTGACAAATGATCTAAGACAATGTTCGAAGCCGCCACCGCGTAGGGACCCTGGGCAAGTCCTTCACTCGCAATTGCTCATGCACTTCGGCGTAAAACTCCGATTCAGTGTCCGCGCTGTAGTCGGGAGCGCCTCTGAATAGGAATCTGGTAGGGGCGCTATAACAAGTGTTCAAATACAATACAATACAATGGAGATCATTTATTCGTACCAATCACCGTCAACATAGTCACGCTACAGAAAGCAAATAAATGTAGTGCATGCCCTGTAATGGGGTTTGTAGCAAATATTCTAAACCCCAAACCACGCCATTTGTTTTCTAAGTAAAAATATTATTATTTACCAAAGTATATGTTTATGGAATTCGGTGATTTTTCACGAACCGCCCGCCCGGCTAGTTCGTACTAGTTTTCGGGATTTCTTGGTTTCGGGAATTCTGTTTATTTCGCATTTCGGGGAATCGGACTACAGTGTCTTAGGAAACCCCACCCCATCATGCTTAGAGTGCAGTGCGTTTGCTGGCGGTTAAATAAAGAACGTACTTACTTACTCAGAGTTATCCACGAAACTCTTAATATGTTCTAAAAAGGTTGATAGTGATAATGGACCAGAATGAAACAGCGGAACGATGCAACACACATTGATAATACACACCCGTATAAATAAAAGCCTTTACTTTTTTGTAACTACTTTAACAACAAAATCTGTACATTTAAGCTTAAATTTTCAAATTTCGTAAACACCGCTTTAAGAAAACCGGAAATGGACTTTGACCTAACCATAGAAATTATATATTAAATGCATAAGTAAGTAAATAGTAATGTAACCCTCCCTTAATTAAGCAAATCGAGTAAGTCAAAATAGGTGCATTATTGGAATATTCCAACAAAACTCCTAATATGACACGCAGTGATAAAATAACGCTTTTGATACAATTTTGTCTTCATTCAGAAAACATAAAAAATATCAGATGAATTTGCACAAAATATGACACCAGTTCGTCATGTGAGTTTTAGTATCTATGGAAATAAGAAGATGGCGTCGCGAGGGAGGTCGGAGACATCGAAACTCCAACAAAATGTCCAAGATCAACTCGATCGGTTAATGCAACAACTTTCAGATTTAGAACAGTGCAAGTACGTGGACAGAGAAGATTACATTTTGAAAAATTACGATAAAAACTGAAACTTAATACGACAACAACAGTACACTGCAATTTGTCGTACTCAGCATCTTGCGTAATAGTGCGAAGTGCCAATGATTTGAACATAAAATATAAATATTCCATCGTAGGCCTATTACTGGTTTGGCCCCGCCACGGTTGCGTAGGGAATCGTAGAAAGCCCAATCCCTGAAATAGACTCTGCCGGATCCCAAAATCTATTTTGGGAGTAAAACAAAATTAATTGCGCTAAGATTTCGTCAAGATATTTGTGAATAATTATATACCATGCAGGATATTGGCCGAATAGTCCATAATAATATATTTTCGTTTATTCAACAATCCGGTTGACACACCGCAACCGGTTACAGTGTACAATTATGCAATTCACAAGACACAAATCTTAACTACTAACAGAACAGACAGCCTGCAAACACAAAGCATATCCGCCCAACGGGGGCTAACTGTATTAAAGTTAATTATGGAGTTATCATAAAGAACTCGGTACCTCTCGGTCACTTTGCCAGATGTTATCCAATGCGCCACGGCCCCCCCATGCTAATTTTCAGGATTCGAACGCTTGTTAGTCTGTTAGAAATAATATTTGAAAGAACAAGAGCAATTCCTTATGTTATCAATGAGAGGTAGTCATGATATGAAGTGCCGGCGACCTCATTTTCTTGGTCTTGGCATACGAAAGTGGGTGGCCAGTCCTCTCCCTTTTCCAATTGGCCGTGTGCTGCTGTTGTACTCGTAGTGTTCAGAGGGCACAAATCTTGAAACAGGTTTCATCCCCTGTTTGGGATTTGAACCTCCAACATCTGGGATTGTATTGTATTGTATCTCTAAATTTATATAGCACCTATCGCAGTGCACACCAATCAGAGGTGCTCAAGGATGTCAGTTCAGCCTGCTAACCACCAGACCATGTTGATTGTCTACCTTATGTTACATCATAATTTATGAGTTTTGTTACAACTCGGTTATCTATGACTAAGTTGTAATTAATGACTTGTGTTACCACGTAATTTACCACTTGTTGCATCGTAGTTTATGACACGTGTTACATCATAATTTATGACATGTGTTACATCATAATTTACCACTCGTTACATCGTAATTTATTACTTGTGTTACATCGTAATTTATGACATGTGTTACATCATAATTTATGACTTGTGTTACATCGTAATTTACCACCTGTTACATTGTAATTTATTACTTGTGTTGATGCAGGGATGATCTGGATGAGGAGGAATACAACGAAACGAAACGAGACACGCTCGAGCAACTGAGCGAATTCAGTGACTCGCTCAACCGAATGAAGGAAGGAAATCTAAGTTTGGTGGATGAATTAAATCGCATCCAGCTGGTGAGATTTGGCCGCCAGGTGGCCACTTGGTTCTGTCGATTCGACGCGAGCAGAAGTTGAGCAGCGTTGAGCCATTACTTCTATAGGTGGCCATCCATAAAATACTGTGCCACTTGACAGAGACTCAACCCTACATCCTTTATTTGCGTTCATGCTTGTGTTGTACATGTAGTAGTAGCAGTAGTTACTGTTTAACAATGCTGTGTCATACGTCCTTATTTCTTAACTCAATAGTTAACTATAGTGTTCTAAAGTGTATGTCAGCGTTAAACCCAATTTGATCAAACTATATGCCCGGATACAGTTTTACCTCCCCTGAAAAAAATGAAGTGACTACCCTGGTTGTCCTCCTCCTTTTTCCAGGCCTTGGACTGGCTCTACCAGAGTTCAGGCAGCTTTTCTAGAGCTGTGTTAACCTTGGGGTGCCTTCACCTTTCACACCTTCATGGAAAGTAGTTTTACTTTACTTTTAAAGCTCTCCTGTACTTACGACTAGTGTTACTATTATGCATTCAGTAAGATCCACTATCTAATGACCAAGCATCAAATCGATGGTGCTGAGCAATTGCGAGTGAAGGACTTGCTCAAGGTCCCTACACAGTACTCGTCTCAAAGGAGGAGGCCTGAACCCGTACTGTCTCCATGTTAGTATGTATAACGAATCTGTTTCCCACAGATATGTTGAACTTCTTCACCCTTTTTCCTTTTCAGGGCCATGAATATTTTACTCTTCTCTCATAGATTTTGTACATACAGACACTTTTGTCGTAAATGCATTTGTTTTTTTCTCAAGGCTATTCAAGCGGCGATTAGCGATGCTTTTCGAACGCCTGAGGTCATCCGGATGTTTGCGAAGAAGCAACCGGGTCAACTGCGAGAGAGGTTAGCAGAGGTTAGACACGGCTGAAATCTTAATGTCTCTCTACATCTTCTGCTTAACAAGAAACACACAACATATGACTGGCCTGACTGACTGGATTCCTGACTGACTGACTTCTTGGCTGGCTGGCTGACTACCTGGCTGGTTGGCTTGCTTGCTAGCTGCCTGATCAACTGTCTGGCTGGCTACCTGACTTGACTGACTGACCGGCTATTAAGTTCATTCCTTAAGTTTGTCAGGGTGTGTAATAGTCTATTGTGTGCTGGACTGTCAGATGTTCAAATCCTCGTCAGGGCAGATATTTGGTTCGAGATTTCTGCTCCACCTGCGTCCCAGGCCAACTCTAATGACTGCATATTCACTGTCGGTGGGAAGATGAGAAGGCGAAGGAGAGGACTGGTCATCTGCCCACATATGCTGAGGCTAAGATAACGAGGTCGCTAACACTTCCTACCAATGACTGCCTCTCAGGCTAGTTTAAATTACTGCTCTTCTTCCTAATTTATCCATCCATCCACCCTTGTGTTAATCCCTCCATCCCCTGTTTCCTCCCATCCATCCAAACTACAAAGTTTGTTACATTCAAGTAATGTTGTATAATTTAATGACTTCTATTGCACCATTATTATAAGGCACAAGACATCAGTCGACAGTTGTATGAATCCAAACCATGCTCTCAGTCTTTGGGAAATCCAGTCTACGTCTGATTGATGTGAGGGTTGGCCTAACCTTACTTTGCAATAACATTGTCAATTACAATAACGTTGTATCTGATGTTTCAATGACATTGTATCTTATGTTACATTGACATTGTATTTTATAGGTTACAGTAACATTGTATCTTATGTTACAATAATGTTATATCTTATGTAGCAATGACGTGACTATTTTAGATTATAATAGCATTGTTTCTTACATTACGATTGCATTGTTCTTTTGATTCATCAGGTAGAACGAGATGCCAAGATAGGTAAACTGTCGCAAGATGCCGCAGTCCTACAAAAGGTGGAGATCTTGGCAGCGCTGAAGAAGCTCGGAGAATCACTGAAACCGGAAGAAGAGAATTATCTACAGATGAATTCCAGCGCCAGTCTCAAACAGTTCGAACGTGTTTCAAATGAACTAGGTCAGTCAATCTGTCAGTCAGTTAGTCGTCAGTAAGTTAGCTCAAGTCAGTCACTTGGTCAGTGAGGCATTGGTCAGCGAGGCATTGGTAGGTCAGTCAAACAGTCAGTTAGAGAGTAAGTCAGTCACAGTCAGTGGAGTCAGACGCTCAGTCAGATAGATGGTCAGTCAGTCAATCAGTAAGTGGTGCTTTGTTGAGTCAGTTAGCCTCGGTCAAGTCAGTCAGTCAGAGAGAGGGTCGGTTAGTCAGTCGGTCAGCGACTCAGTTGGTCGTGTGTCAGTCAATCAGTCAGTCAGCCAGATGCTCAGTTAGAGAGAGAGACAGTCAGTCAGTCAGCTGATCAGCCTATAAGTCATTCAAAATCAAAAACTTAGAACTCTTGATTGTACTGTGTCTAACATTTAAGGACTGCTGTATTCCTTCAAATTTTGTGGGTCCAGTGTTGATGATGGTTTCATGCAGTGGACAATTTTCTAAGTGATGTTTTACAAGATATTGAAAAATTTGTGTGTAGATTTCCGATGGAATAATTCCTTTGGCTTCTTAAGTTACTCAGGTGGCTGTGCTTTCCTTGTGATTAAGAAGGATTGAGTTGGCCCCGATGGCCTGGTATTCATTGGGGCATAGGGCTGAATTGGCTCAGATGGCCTTGTTGGCCCTGATGTCATTATATTCCTTGAGTTTGGAGGGCTGATTTGGCTCAGATGGTATGCTGTTCCGGCTTGTTGAGGTGACTGATGGCTTGATTTCCATCCGGGATGCATTTTTTAATGTGTGTGTGTTTGTGTTTTGCAGGAGGTGGGGGCGTCTTGGAGGTCGCAGGTTCACAGGTCAAGGCCGCCATCAAATGAACAGTATTATGTGATAGTCGAGTTGCTGCTGCTTCTGCTTGCCGAATTAACAACATGTGTGCATTGTTCTGATCATTTATATAGTACCAGCAACTTATGAGTAAGCTGGTCTCCACAACTTGGCTTTTGCGTAGCACTGAAGAATTTCAGAGATGTAAATTGCATTACATTTATATCACGGCTTTAAAGAGCCTCTCAGGGATGCTTGTGGCATGTGTCGGGCTTTGTGGCATTATGTGGGATAGGTTGGCACAGTTGTTGAGATTGTTCGTTTCACTTGTATATTTAAAAGAATGATTTAGTTTTGTATGCTTAGAAATAATTGAAATAAATGATTGTGTTTTATCATGTTGTTTGGGTTTATTATTTGTGTGAGAAAAGAAAGACTTGATTCGCCGTCTCAGTTCTAAATACCACCCACCTTAACCGTCTGACTGCTTACTTTAACCCTTTGTATCTTGATGAGGAACCGCATACACCCCGCCCATCGATTTTATTTTGACTAAGCACCTGTGAATAAGCTGGTAACCGCGAATTCGCTTTTTAGGGCGCTGTAGAAATCTGGAGATTACATTGAAATACATGGGATCTTACAACTAACTCATAAACTGATGTGTGAATTCTTTTCTCATGTTGCTGTCGCATTGTTCAGCATTCTGCTCTGTGTAGAAAAATCGGTGGTATTGTCTCGTAGGCTGTATTTTTGCCTTGGCTTTCGCTGTTATTCCTCCGGTTCTCGATATAAGTTACTGTTTGAGAATTTCATACTTTTATGTGCAAAAAGCATTGTCTTATGAATTAGTTTACTTTGCCCCAGAGTCGGTAGGGGGATTTAGTGCTTGTTGGGTAAATGCCTTTTTCCGTTTGATGAACTTTAGTTGGACGCTCCCTACGAGTTCAATGTAAATATAGGTGAAAATGGAAACGTTTTAAAGGTGTCTAAACAGACGTCTGCAATGCATATTAGGCCTAGAAGTACTGCTGCTTATAAAAACCATGCTCGCCGTTCTTTGAAACACCTTTTTTAAGAATACTGCTAATCGTATATTAACCCCTCAGTCCCTCCGACGATTAATGCCTGGCGATGATTGGACTGATTTGGTAATACTATGCCTTAAGTTTAACATTAAATTAAACTGTTGTTATTGTGTAGTAAAATTTAATATGGAATAGACTTGATTTAGCGACTGATTTAGCGATTAGTCCACTGCAGTGTGATTCTCCTTACAGAATTTATTTTAGTTATAGTTACAGTTATAGTTAATGGTTGTTTATTTTAGTTATAGTTACAGTTATAGTTAGTATTATTTTATAGTTATAGTTAATGGACTTTTATTTTAGTTAATGTTAGTTACTACTTAGTTACAATAAATTAAGGCTATAAGCAAAATTGTGCGTATTAACACGCTGTTTCACAATTTGCTCAGAGCTTTGAAAGCCTTTGAAGCATGGGTGCATTCAGCTTCATGAATACACGAGTTTCCAAAGTAACTGACAAATTGTATAATAAAAATGTCGAATCGTACGTGTTGCACCTCCTATTTTTATTTTTTGTATTAACGAAAATAAAGATGAATCTTCGTTATTGTTATTTTCGTTATAGTTATAGTTATAGTTAATGATATTTTTTTAGTTATAGTTATAGTTATCGTTAACGAAATCATTTTATTTTCGTTAACGAACATTTTCGTTATCGTTAACGAGAATCACACTGGTCCACTGGCCGTTGACTTTATTTTCAAGGCTACGTTTGCCTGAACGAACATTATTACGCCATTTTCGATTAAAACGATTGCGTGGCGTCATGCAACGTTACAGACACCACTCAGTCAGGTAGCAGGTAAAAAATGGCGATCTGATCTCGACTAATTTTTAAACTGTTAGTCTTTTGCTCTGTGACTCGTACCTTACAAGCAATTGAGCGTCTTTGTCAAATCGAAACTCAGAAATCGCGATTAAAACAACAGGACCTATGCAAAATATTAAGTCAACGAAGTCACTAGCAGTCGATAGCTTGGAGACTGGTTTCAATTTGAGGTGTCTAATTTATATTGTATTGTATTTGTATTGTATTTGAACACTTGTTATAGCGCCCATACCAGATTTCCCATTCAGAGGCGCTCCCGACTACTGCGCGAACGCTGAATCGGAGTTTCACGCCGAAGCGCATGAGCAATTGCAGAGTGAAGGACTTGCCCAGGGTCCCTACGCGGCGACTTTGAGGTGGATGCGAACCCGCAACCATCCAGCTGCAAGGCACCGAACATACCTACACCACCGCGCCCCAGTTGTATTGTGATGTGTTGTATTGTGTGTTGTATTGTACTCCCACGTTTATAATGCGACCGAGCCACCCGCAGTAAAGATCCGAGAAATTAATCTATGATAAACCGACCCGACCGGGAAGCGAACCCGGGGCGCCGGCGTGATGAGCAGACTACCAACCCACTCGGCCACTCACCTACTTACATAGCTTCGCAAACTCTTCTCGATCCAATCATCCAGCTCAACACGAATAGCCTATCCTTCTACGTCACCATTGTCCATCCTCCAGAAACTAGCCTACTCTTCTCAAGTTCTATCCATATAATATTATCACACTGCACCTCGACTCTGGAACGATCTTCCTCATAAATTCAGAAAATTCACCGACCCTTGCGAGACTCCGCTTTATCATTGAATTCTAATGACATTAAAATGTTTTATAGCTAATTGTATTATTAAAAAGCGTCGTTATCGTCAACTCGAAACTTTTAGAGCGCCAATGGAAAGTGTGAATGGTGTCTTGACTCTTGCAGAACCATAGAATAAAAGCGCCTACATTTCTTAATATCAAGTGTAATGTAATTATGTATTGTAAGGTAAAGTAATTTCTAAGTCATCGGTCCAAGTTGCCGTAAGATATCGTTAAATACCGGATGCTAATGCACAAAATGAATGGTTGGCTCCACGACGTACCACGTAGGCCTACTGTAATCCGAATGCTCGCCGACGTCAATTGTTGAGTTTAAACACCTCTTTTTAAGGTTTAACAGCCTCTATATAAACAGCGTCACATTTGCCATTGCTAGGCTGTGAGATGACGGTAAAATTAAATGTTTAGTTGGAATAGGTCGATTATTTGAACTATATAGGCTACCGACTTTAACGAAATACTACGCTAAAGGACGTTTTATACGAACTGTTAATCGATGAA
The DNA here is from genome assembly GCA_020284085.1 of Aporrectodea caliginosa. Taxonomy (NCBI): domain Eukaryota; kingdom Metazoa; phylum Annelida; class Clitellata; order Crassiclitellata; family Lumbricidae; genus Aporrectodea; species Aporrectodea caliginosa. The sequence goes on from JACEVL010000654.1 coordinate 97,033, forward strand.
AAATTCCAGCTTTCAGAAATAGATGTAATAAACTTATATTGAACATAACATAATCAAACAATGCGAAGATGGGAATTTAAAGCCCTCGAAACACTTCTTCTATAGAGTTCCGGCCAGTTACTCGCCTTTCAACAAATCCATTTCCGCTAATGAGGAACCAGAGGAACGTGAAAAGCGACATCAGTCCTTGTCAACTGCTGATGAAACTACGTCTGTGAATGTAGGAAGGCTGGAGACGAAGGAGGAAAAGGCCGTTGATTTTAGAGACCTCTTTAAAGGCAATTGACATCTGTATATAAATCGCGCAATCAGAGTAAATGTTGCTCGATCTAGATGTTCTTGACATACCGGGTAATCTAATCTAATCTAATCTAATCTAATCTAATCTAAACTAATCTAACCTAGTGTAATTTAATCCAATCTTATGACTTCTATAGCGCCATTATCACAAAGTTCTATTAAAACTTCAGTCGATGGTCTCTTTCGAGTAAAGTCTTAATTAAATAAATCATTAATCACTCGAAAAGCGAGGTCGACATCACGAACTGTTATATTGTAACCAGTATATTACCATATCACTCCTATCTTGAATGAATCCATTGGCTGAAAATCAACAAATGCATTCAGTTCCAACGTTTTTCGTTCACCTGTAACTTCCTGGCATTGTTCAGATCCTACGCATGTTCATAAAGTCTCAGCCATCAAGTCACTCCATCTACCCAATCGTCCTCCTAGTTTAACGACATCTTGATGGCATTAAAAACCGTTGACGTCGATAGGAAGAAACTTTATACAATATAAATTGTTGTGAAAACTTTATGATAAAATTATTATTAGCTTAGTTTCCATTTGTTTAACGTTATCTCATGGTTGCCTGGATCGTTGACGTGTAATTTATTTATTGTCAATTCTGGGGCCCCGATAGCGCATTAGATAACACACTGGCATAGAGAGCGAGAGGTACCGAGTTCGAGTTCCGTAGGGTGGACATGCTTTGTAGGCTGCTATCAGCGCCGTGTATTGCAGGCTGTCTGTTCTGTTAGTAGTTAAGAGTTATGTCTTCTGTCATTTGTGTTCTTGTGAATTGTTTCAATTGCATACTGCACACTGTAACCGGTTGCGGTTTGTCAACCGGATTGTTTCAATAAACGAAAATATTATAATTCTATTTGAAATCTCGGTTTGACAACTTTGATTTTTATTCTGACGGCGACACTCGTATATATAGCTTCGAGTATAACCGTTTTGAAGGTGTTGAAATTGGCATTTATAACGTATTGGATCCACAGTTTAACGGCAGCTTATGACAACATAGGCCGTTGCCGCCGACAAAGATTAGTTTTGGCATATTACAGCTCTTAAAAAAGTAAATTTATTTCTTAAAGTATTATAGTCTCAGATAGGCTAATGGTTAGCACACTGAATTGTCAACTCAGAGGTTGGAGGTAAAATCCCTTGCAGGACACAAAGATATTTCAAGATTTCTGTTCCACTCATGTTCCCCAGCAACGTATAACGTACATACAAATGTCGATATTTAACGAAATCTGTGGACTTCGAGGGTTAATTAGCAGATAGGTTATTGATTATCAGTTTAATTAGATTGGATTCCAACAGTTTAGCGATATCTTGTGGCATGAAAGGCCGTTGAAGAATATTTGAAAATATTCTTTTGAACAATAACCGTTCGTAAGACTTATCAGAGGGTCAAAACACTGTTTTAATCTATTGTAGTAGTAGTAATCCATTGTTAAACGACATCCTATGGTTACAAAGACCGTTTACGTCTTTAGATTTTATTTATATCTGGGTTGGTTAGTTGCTTTTTAAAGACACCATGTCACTGTGTCATAACAGAGATGATTGTAGTCGACCCCTCCTTAATCTAGGCTTGGGACTGGCACTGCCACAGTACGAGCAGTGGTGGAGTTGATATGGTTCAGTTTAATTTCGTACAAATAGCGTCCAACGGTTTTAGTTGTACATGATTTCGCCTCGCAACAAGCTACTCAACAAAGTGAACATAATTTTATATAGCATTCGTTAAAAGCGATATAAAGGTGTCGGAGCACAGCGCAAATTTGGTTAAGTATCCAGTATTTAACGACATCGTGTGGCTGTCATGCAGGGTCAATGACGTTGACCTCAATTTACTTTCGTCAACTGTTTGACGACATCTTATGGCTACAAAGGTCTTAAGACGTCTGTGAATTTTTCGTTGTATTTAAGTTCAGTTTTATATAAGTTTCGTCCAACAGTTTTCTTTTGATGCTTTCTTGCAACACACCTAACGATTAGTAGTAGTAGTTTCAGTTTAACGACACTGTGTTAACAAGCATAATAATAATTATTAGCGTCGCTCTTCTCCTTTATCCAGGCTTGGGACTGGCACTGCCAGAGTAGCCTACGAGCAATGGTGGAGTTTCACAGCTAGCGATTGAACGAAGCTGACTTATATATATATTAGGGTACGTGAAATCGTATTTAGATTCCTATATGCGTCGGAGCACAGGGCCAATTTGGTTAAAGTATTCAATAGTTAAGACATCGTGTGGCTGTCAGGGATGATGTTAAGAATTAGAGCGGCGAAAGAAGGGAAGGGAATAATCAGGATGGGATTTGTGGAAAATGGATTGTTTTCAGTTTTAAATGCAAGTCGCAGCTATCAGTGTCTGAGCTCAGGTTAGAGTGACGTATACCTCGATGTTTTAACCAAGAATTAGACAGGTTAGAGTGACTCATACCTCGATATATTCTGTCCGTATACCCTTGTGACTACGTAAGCTTTCCATTGTTTAACGATGTATTAGAGGTTCATAGGCCGTTGAAGTCTTTAAAGTCTATTGACACGGTTGAGTTTATTTTCATATAACTTTCGTACTTCAGTTTTTTTTATTGCTATTTGAACCTACATAGCGATTTCACGAAATTGATGTACATATAGCGTAGGTATAAAGCGTTTTAAAGGTGTCTTATATATGGGCTGTGAGTTTGAGATTATCCTGAAGGATGACACCCAGTTTTTTCAAAGTTTTAACTCGGGTAATATTAGGTAATGGAGGAGGAGGGTCAAATTGGTGTCGAGGGCGGAAAATGATCATTTCTTTAGATTTAGAGCTATTTAAGGTAAGGTTATTGGCAGAAGCCCAGGTAGAGATTAAATGCAGTTCAGATGGAATAGTATGAGCTTGAGATGATCCAATAAGGAGGTAAGTGTCATCTGCAAATTTGAACATAAGATTAAGGGGCTGACAAGGGTGCATGTTTGAACCAGTAATGGAGAAGTTGGTAGGTCCTAAGACAGAGCCTTAAACTATACTAGCGTATATATAATATATATAATAAAAATTAAAACATAATATATAATACAAATTAAAACACTACTAGGCTACTACTACTGCTACTGCTACTGCTACTGCTACTCAGGGATGGGCAGTAATTGAAATTACGTAATTGAAATTACTTGAAATTGAGCAATTTGTAATTTGTCAATTTGTAATTCAATTACATTTCCCAGGTATTTTGTAATTTGAAATTACATTTCATGTTCCAAAGTAATTTGTAATTTGTAATTCAATTACGTTATTCCAAGTAAATTGCCCATCCCTGCTGCTACTCCTCCTTCTCCTCCTGCTGCTGCTGCTGCTGCTGCTGCTGCTGCTACTACTACTACTACTACTACTACTACTACTACTACTACTACTACTACTACTACTACTACTACTACTACTACTACTACTACTACTACTACTACTACTACTACTACAATGGATTAAAACTGAATTTTGACCATCAAATGAGTCTTACGAACGATTATCGTTCACAATAATATTTTCATATATTATTTTTCAACGTCTTTTGATGCCACAAGATGTCGTTAAACTGTTGGAATCCAATCTAATAATTAACCTACCCGTCAACTTCCCTTAGTCGACGGATTTCGTTAAAAATTGTTATTTGTTTGTGAATGGCAATGTTAATTTAAACACCTTTAAAATGATTACATTTGAAGCTATATATAGTCCCGACTTTGATCGAATCAAACTGAATGGACAAGAATATCAGGTTTGCTAAATATGAGGTATCAGGTTAAATCGCAGATAGCGAATAATGTCAACAATGTAACAATCGAACTTCTACTTTTTACTGGGAAGAATTGAACAATAGAAGGGTTAGGTTGGGCTGCTAATATTTGGCATTAATATCTCTATTCGGCCACAATTTTATAACGAAATTTCCCACGTGTGCCTAGACCTTAAGTTAAGTTTGTGTAGTTAAGTCTATTTCTTCTGTTTATTGTCAACTAATTTGATTGTTTGTGCTTTGACTTATGCCAAGTATAAGCTTCTTCAGTTAAATCTACTTTTTGTACATTGTTATCTTCCAATTTATAGTTCGTCTGTACAACTTTGTTAATTTATACCCAAGAGTCCAGTGGCGGCGCCAGACATTTTTTGTAACCAGGGCATAACCAGGGAAATCATACAAGTAACCAGTGCAGGGGCGATTTACGCCCCAAATAAATTCTCGGCAGGCAAAAATTCTGGCAGAGCAACGACCAGGGCAACGACCAGGGCAAAGGCTTTTTACCAGGGCATTTGCCCTGCTTGCCCTGGTGTAGTGCCGCCACTGCAAGAGTCCCCAGTCATCGGGGTCTTTGATCCCTTTCGGGCTCCATGCAAAGTTACCTGTGCTAAACGGTTGTTGTAGGCTATATATTAAACTATTAAACTATTGACTTTTTAGATTCATGAAATGTTTGCTAGGATCTTATGTTTAGATACGTCTGGCTAGATACAAGTATTGTGGTCTCTCAAGAATTCGACCGTGTCTGCCGTTATATGTATGTATGTATGTATGTATGTATGTATGTATGTATGTATGTAGGTATGTATGTATGTATGTATGTATGTATGTATGTATGTATGTATGTATGTATGTATGTATGTATGTATATATATGTATGTATGTATGTATGTATGTATGTATGTATGTATGTATGTATGTATGCATGTATGTATGTATGTATGTATGTATGTATGTATGTATGTATGTATGTATGTATGTATGTATGTATGTATGTATGTATGTATGTATGTATTTATTTATGTATGGATGATGCATGCATGTATGCATGTATGTATATACAAATATATATACACCAAAAGCGCTCACTGGAATTCCTCACCGATTCTTTTCGTCGACTGAGACAAAGTTCAGTCAGTATAAACAGTACACAGTCAGAAGTGAAATACCGCAAATCAATGGATACTTTAACTTTTTAACCAGAGAAATGGATCTTTGTCTCTTGAAATGTTTGCTAATATTTGACATTAGTTTGAGCGATTGGATTAATAGAGGATCGGAGAATTTTTGAGATAGGGCAACGCAGACTGAAGCGTTGATACTGCTATTATGTAAAACACAAAAGTCAATTGGACACCTTTTAAACCATTACAATTTGGGTTATATCTTTTGCAAGGCATTCACAGCATTCAGTGTGCTTGCAATTAATGACATTGAGTCTCTCGCAACGGTCATGGCAGACATAAATTGTCGCTAAATCAATTACTACTTAACATAATTATAACTCAAAGGAATTGATTTTAGTCTCTTGAAATGTGTGCTAATATCTGACGTTGGTTTGAATGATTGAATGGGTAGAGGATCGGAGGATTTTCGGAATTCATGAGGGATATCGTCCCGTAGTCGCGGTGCAGTGTGGTGCATGGATCGGATAGAGAATACAGGATGAGTAAGTAATTGGGGTTGGGGACGGATAAGGGTACTGAAGGAAGACGATCGGGTAGAGTGGGGTGGTTAGGTGGTATAAACTTTGTGAAGATACGTAGGATGGGAGCGTTGGAAGGGAGTAACAAATGAACGAAAGACGTTGGAGCTTAATGCGTTTTTTGATTTTCAGCCAATGGAGTCATTCGGGATAGGAGCGATATGGTAATATCCTGGTGACAATATATACAGTTCGTGATTTCGACCTCACCTCTCCACTAGATAATTGTTGTTTAATTACCGAAGCGACCATCGACTGATGGTTTGGATTTTGTGATAATAGCGCTGTAGAAGTCATTGTATTAAATTAGATTAGATTAGATAAGATTGATTAACATAACATAACATAACAAGGGTTTTAAGTAGTTCAGAAGACGTTTAGTCTGTGTTAAAACCACTGTAATTAACCTGGAACATGATTAATAGCCCAATTTTCCTAGCTTCTTCTTAAAAGCTGTGATAGTGTCCACTGAGACAGTACTATCATCCAAACTATTCCACAAATCTACAACTCTTGAACTGAAGCATTTCTGCCCTAATGTCCCTTTTGGTTTCTTAAATAATTTATACCTATGTCCCCGAGTTGCCTTGTTTGGTGCTAATTCAAAAAACTTCTCCTTCTGCACTGCCTCCTTTCCAGTAATAATCTTGTAGGCTTCAATTAGGTCTCCTCTGCTCCTCCTTCTCTCCAATGTTGTTAGTCCACACCTTTTCAACCTTTCTTCATATCCCAAATCCTTGTAGCCCCGAATCATTTTTGTAGCTCTTCTTTGCACCTTCTCCAGCTTTTCCATGTCCTGTTTCAGGTAAGGACTCCACACCTGGATGCAGTATACCAACTGTGGCCTAACCAGTGATTTGTATAGCCTCAATATTGTATCCTTATCTCGGGTGACTATTGTCCTTCTTATCATGCCTAAAGTAGAGTTAGCCTTTTTGATGCTTCAGCACATTGCCTTGAGGGTTTTGCGCTCTTGTGCATAATCACTCCCAAGTCCCTTTCTTCCTCACTCACTTTCAACACCATACCCCCCATTTCATATGAAAACTCGCTGTTTCTCTTCCCCATATGCATCACTGAGCACTTTTCCACATTAAAGAGCATCTGCCAGTCCTGTGACCATCTGAACATTCTTCTTAGATCTTCCCGTAGTATCTCCGCTTCTTTTTCATTTCCCACTGCTCTACATAGTTTGGTATCATCTGCAAATTTAGAAATTTTAGATAAAATCCCATCATCTATGTCATTAATAAAAAAGTACGAACAGCAATGGCCCAAGCACTGATCCTTGTGGCACTCCACTTAGCACTGTCGTCCAGCTAGAATGTTTGTCCCCTATGCCCACCTTTTGTCTTCTTCCTGATAGCCAGCTTTGAATCCATGCTAGTACCTGCCCTCTAATCCCACATGCTTGCAACTTCTTGGCCAGTCTTTTATGAGGGACTTTGTCAAATGCCTTGGCAAAATCTAAGTAAATTACATCTACAGGCTTTCCCTCATCTATCCTCTCATAGACTTCCTCAAAGAATTCCAAAAGATTTGTCAAACACGAGTGGTAACAAAAACCATTAGCGTCGCCCTCCTCCTTTAGCAAGGCTTGGGACTGTCACTGACAAAGTACTTATTTATTAATCAAAGGTTTAACGTCGCCTTATGACATCAAAGGCCGTTGACGACAATTCACAATGTATACCATACAATGAAAACGAGAAATTTAACGTCCAAACGACACCATTTAAAGGTGTCAAAATAAATCCTTACAATGTCACAAAATTCAATGTTAAACGACATAAAGTAATACATCGGTTAGGCCTACTTTCTGTGATACACACACTGTGGTTAAACGATTCGATACAAATTTAATTATAATAATATCATGACGTTAGATACTAATTCTACTTGTACTCTTTTAAGTGATTATTTATTAATTTTCAGTTTAACGTCATCTAGTGACAACATTCACTGTTTACCATTATACTTTTTTTGAATAAAAATTTGAAAAAAACAGCACAAACACTAAATGATATAGGTAATTCACAAAGTCGGCCTTTTACCCGTAGACTGTTCAAACATCCAATACACTCAAACGTAAGTTTCATTAAGTAAAAAAAAAAAAAAAAATATTTGGCACATACGTATTACAATTGCTTAAAGTTTGTTTTCAACATGTTCATTGAGACACAACAACTACATTTTCCTTTATACTGCATATGTAGTACTGCATAATGATGCAATGTAATATTTACTCCAATACAGCAACCAAACTAAACATGTGATACTTACAACAAAGTGTTATAGATACTTAATGAACAATATGCCATATATGTAATTTACTTACATCAGATTTTTATTACTTATATAATATAATAAAACATACTTAAAATTTCACAGTTGAAAAGAAGCTACTAATTATACGCCTCATCAACCAACTCGCATACATGTAACTAGAATTAAGGCAAAAGATTGTTATTATAACAATTATGCAAATCATAATAATGCAATACACAATCCTAAAAGCAAAAAGCACCAGTAAAAGAGTAATTAAATATCCACAGATTTAAGACCAACAAGAAGAGGGAAAAAACTACTCACAGCAACAAAATTAAAATATCTATTCACAAAATTCGCCCATTAGTAATCAAACAAAGTAGCCTATACACTTCATTCTGAAACACATTTACCGTCAAAAGGGTTTTTATAGACATTTCATCTTTATACAATTGACATTTATCTCTTAATAACATAGAAATATCTTCTTTTTTACAATCAAGTAATAGGTGATGAATAGTCTCCTTCACCTGACAGGTATCACATAAACCGTTAGAATGTCTTTTTATAACGAATAGTCTTTGATTAGTATTGGCCACTCCTAAACGCAATCTAGAAATTTGGACTTCCTTATGCCTATAAGGTTCGAAATATTTTATATCTGTACTAACAATTGGACAAATAGATTTATAAAAATGACCTTTATCATCATTACTATATTCTAGTTGCCATTTATTTACTATATAAAGTTTTATTAAAGTTAAAATTTCCTGAAGTTCAAGATAATTAGTAGAATTTATGTGATCAATAGTTAGACCTTCTTTAGCCAAAGTATCTGCTCTATCATTGCCTGACAGATCAATGTGACTTGGGATCCAAATAAATCTTATTTGATTAGAATTTAATTTGCTAATGTGATATAGTAAATCGTTTAATAAAGTAGGTCTAGACTGACAGTAAGACCTCTTAATTGATGTAAGAGCACTCAATGAATCAGAGAAAATCGCAAACTTACAATTATTATAACACTCACTGTCTAATATCCATAGAACAGTTTCAATAATTGCAGTTAATTCAGCTGCATAAACACTGGAATTATTACACAATCTAAATTTCTTATCTACATTTAAACTTGGCACTGTGAAAGCAGCAGCAACAACGTCATCTACTTTTGACCCATCAGTATATATATGTATAAAAGAATCATATCTAGAAATTAATTCTAAAGCATATTGTTTTAGAATTTCAGGATTATCAGCTTTCTTATTAACACATTTCTTCAGAGTCAAGTCAACTTCTATTTCTTTATTACACCAAGGAGCAGAAGAAGGGAAGGAGGGGCCAATAAATGATGTATCAAGTGAAGAGAAGAATTCAGAGGTACGAGTATAGATTGAATGTTCCTTACTATCAGATGTCCTAAAAACATTTGTCCAGTGGTTTTCCATGACTCTAGTAAGGGGGTGAAATCTACTACCCAAAATTTTAGCTCCAAATTTTATTGAATTTTGGAGTCGCCTTAAATGAAGTGGTAATTCTCCACATTCATTTTGAAGTGTTGATGCTGCAGTACCCTTTGGAACTCCACAACATAATCTAAGAGCCTCAGTTTGAATGCATGATAGTTTATTCAAGTAAGACTTGCAGGCTGAAGAATAGGCAATATCACCATAATCTAAAATAGACCTGATTAGTGCTCTATATATGGTTAGAAGAGTTTTCTTACAAGCTCCCCATCCATATCCACTTATGGCTCTTAAAAGGTTTAACCTCTTTTTACATTTTTCAACAATATAGTCAATGTGAGGTTTCCAACTCATTTTACTATCAAAAATTACACCCAAGAATTTTACTTTATTTTCTATCTTAATTTGTTTTTGATCAATCTTTATAGCAATCCTTGCTAATTTATTTCTCTTTGAAAAGAGGACTCCAGTCGTTTTATTCATGGATATTTTAAAACCATTTTTATTGCACCAATTTTGTATTAAATTGATCGATAACTGAATTTTACTTTCTAACGTTTTAATATTTCTATGTCCTAAGTAAATAGCACTATCATCAGCAAAAAGGGACATTTCTACACCATCCACACCTGTGGGTATATCATTTATCATTATTAAGAATAAAAGAGGAGAAATTATTGAACCTTGCGGAGTACCGTTCTGTTGCACAAATTTATCAGAAAGTTCTGCCCCAACCTTGACTTGAAAAGTTCTATCAGATAGAAAGTTTTCAACCCAGTTAAATATATTGCCAATTATTCCGAATTCTTTAAATTTCTTTAGAAGGGTAGGGACATGCAACATATCATATGCTCTTTCGAAGTCGATAAAAATGGCTAAAACATGTTCTTTATTTTTAAATTTTTTAAGAATAGTATCCTGAAATTTAAGAATTTGATCATTTGTACTTTTAAATTTTCGAAAACCCGATTGATTTTTTGAAAAAAGGTTATTTTTTTCCAATAACCACTGAAGACGTTTAGATATCATTGTTTCCATTACTTTGCAAATGGTAGGGGTCAAAGATATAGGTCGATAAGATTCAGGATTTGATGCTTCCTTATTAGGTTTTAACAAGGGTAGAATTATGGCATGATGCCAATCAATAGGCAATTTCCCTTCCTCCCAGATCTCATTATAAAAGAATAATAAAATTTTAAGAGCATTCTTATGAAGATGTTTTAATAACTCATAAGGTAGTTTATCATCACCAGGTGATTTATTATTTTTAGCCGATCTAATAGCCTGTTTTAATTCATTAAGATTAAACCTCTCATTTAGAATTTCCATTTCATCAGCAGAATTATTGTAAATCTGATTAGGGTTATTTTTCAAATTATTATTGTTTATATAATCTAAGAATTTTTCACTATAATTTTGAGTGTTACTAGTATTCGCATAATTCTTAGCTAAAATATTTGCTTTTTCCAAGTTTGTTTCAGCTATTAAACCATTATAATTCAATGTAGGAATGGAATTATAAGTTGCAATACCATTCATTTTTCTTGCCCAACTCCAAACAGAACCCAATTTCGTTTGATTTGTAAGTTCAGAGCAATATGCTTGCCAACAAGTTTTTGCTTCTGTTTTAAGGGTCTGCTTAACAATAGCTTCTTGCTTTTTATATTCTAAGTAATCAGTTAATTCTCTTGTTTTAGTCATTTTATTTCTGTACTGATTTCTTTTATAAATGACTTCACTACACTTATCATTCCAATAGGGTAGAGGTCTAAACTTCTTATTCTTAGTCTTTCCATTTTTAAGATTTTTACTAGGTATTGATTGGTTGGCTATAGATGTAATGCAATCTACCAAATTACTGAAAGTATCGTCACAATTTTTATCAACCAAAATATCTTTTGTTAATGAAACTTTACTTATTTCTTTATACTTTTTCCAATCTGCCTTTTTTAATTTCCAGAGATTCATGCTTAAGTTATATTCTAGTACGACTTCTTCATTGACAGTAGTAACAGTAGCATAATGATCAGAGCCCATATTGCTGTTAGTGACATTATGCCTAGCATTTAGAGCAACATCTTGTGAACTTATGCTTAAATCTATAACAGAATGGGTATTTGATTGGTTTGATGTAATATGGGTAGCTTGACCTGTATTAAGTACTACTAAATTATTTTCAGTTAATATTTCTTCTATGATTTTTCCTCTTTTGTTTGTTTCAGAACAACCCCATAGTTTATTATGAGCATTAAAATCTCCAACAAGAATTGATCTTTTATGAGGAAAAATATCTTGAATATCTTCTTTATTAAATTTATATGAAGGTGTCATATAGGAATTAAAAATCTTTAAATGGCCATTTAAAGTATTAATTTCAATACCTTGAATTTCAATGTTTGGAATTTCTGCTATATCTAATACATTAAAGTATTAATTTCAATACCTTGAATTTCAAAGTACGATCAGTAGCGGAGATATCTATAGCGTGCGTATAAAGCTATTTAAAGGTGTCTTAGCTCAGTGCAAATTTGGGGTGTTCGTACTCTCCGTGTTAAAAGGTGATTAGTAATCCAATGTTTAACGACATCCAATGGCACAATACAACCAAGTAAAATGAAGGTACACTCCGACACGGACTATAATTCCATTAACGACATCCTAGAGCAAAGGCCGTTGACGTCTTTAAAATTCATTGATATAGTTCAGTTCATATAACTTTCTTCCATCAATTTCCTTACATTTATTTTCAAATTTTACAGATATTTACAGATCTTCTAATCTAGCTAATTACACATAAAGTCATCCATATAACATTCACATAATTATAATGTTCAATATGCATACTAAGAAGTGAACACACAGGTTCATATAATTATATCAATACGAATGTGGGAAAACAAAGTATAGGCCTACAGTTATTATTTAGAGGCATGGTACCAACGATAGGCCTTTTATAGGGAATGTTGTTCAACGTTAGTTCTATGTAACTAAAACCCAGAATGTTGTTCAACGTCAGTTTTATATAATAAAAAGAACAGCTAAAATAACGAGTTCCTTACATACACAAACAAACAATTTATAAGCTAAAACCAAGTACTAATTTTTTCAAATAATTATTCGGAAGCATGGATGGATCCAGAGTTTATCGGCAGCTTATGACAACATAGGCCGTTGCTGCCGACAAAGATTATTTTTGGCATATTACAGCTCTTGCATGGATTCCATGATAGTAACCATTTTAAAGCTGAAGTTGACATGTATTACCTAAGCGACTGGTTGATGATGATTCCATTTGTTTAACGACATCCTTTGGCTACTATGGCCGTTGACGTCTTTGTGATTCTATTGTATTTCCTTTCTGTTTGGCCCATTGGCTCTTTTTATTTCAATTCTCTATATTTTTTTCTTTTTTCTTTTTTTCTTTTTTTTGTGTGTTTTTTTCTGGCTGTTTCAGCTCTTTTTTTTTGGCTATTTCAGCTCTTTTTTAGCTATTACAGCTCTTTTCAAATATGACTGGGTGCGTTTACTAATAATTATATGGATTTTGGGAAACGTTTTAAAGGTGTCTAACGATTGCAATGGTTTCCAAAAATCCATTCGCATCAGCTACTTGCAAAATCGATAGAATATCGATGGTGTTGAGCAATTCTGAGTGACCGACTTGTGAATGTAGGACTAGATAAGGTCCCTACACAGTTACCGGGCGAATGGAGGCTCGAACCCGTAGGCCTACTCTCTGCGTTAAACGCCGATCGCTTTATCCAATCAGCTACCGCGCGGCAAAGAATAGAATGGTGTAAATGATTGCCAATGAGACTCGCACTGTTTGAAGCTGAAGAGACAAAAGTCGTCGTGGAATTGTCTTGTTGCGTGGGAAGACAGCGTTATAGTTACTCAAAAGGTATTATTTTCAGCTTGTCACAAAAACCCAGATGCCGCTTCTATATGTTCAGAATTACCTAACATCATCATCACCACCACCACCACCGTCATCAGTTCCTAACGATAGCCATTTGGTGACGAATAAATGACCTCTGTTTCCTCTCGGTCATTTGTCAGGTCCAGATCGAGCTTCTCTTTATGTGAAAACACTTATGCAGCCATTTCTTGCATGCATTGTATGCAAATAAATACATAAATTTTATCATAATTACTACAACTATTATTGTTATTGTTGTTATTATTTCTAATTAAGTAGTTATTAGTTTTACCGACATCTTGCGGCAGCCACGACCGCTGCCCTCGACCTCAACTCACTGTTTGGAGCGGCAATCCAGTACCTGAGCGCTATGCGGATTCGGATCCTCAGTTTAACGGCAGCTTATGACAACATAGGCCGTGGCCGCCGACAAAGATTAGTTTTGGCATATTACAGCACTTGACTATCTATGAGAGCGCTATGCAAACACGATTTCAATTTATATAGCTGATAATACCATCGTTCAAATTTATATAGCTGATAATACCATCGTTTAAAGGGTGTCTAATTTTGTCTTTTTTATATTATAATAGTCGAGTGTTAAACACTTTTGAGACTCCCATGGTCGTTGACATCGACATCAATAATGGACTCACTGCACAAACAATCGAAACGGCGATTACATAGCTAAGTTTACAAGCGTTTTAAGGGTGTTTAATTTTAGTTTGTCTTTATTTTGGGGCATTAGAATGGAGTGTTAAACACTTTGCGACGGCCAGCTCCGTTGACTTCGACCTTACTGTAAATAAAAAATAAAATCTAGTCTAAGAACTTCTATAGCGCCATTGTAATAATGCTCACGGTCGATCAGTCGTTGATGGTCGCAACTTAACAAAATTGATATGTAATGCAAATTGCACAATAATTAATGCAAATTGCACAATAATAACCTCAACCTCAACTGACTTTCAATTACAGTTAATTTGCAATCAAAACGCTTATAAGAAGACATTTTTATATAGCCGAGAATACAAACGTTTTAAGGATGTCTAAGTTTGTTTTTATTTTCCGGAACTTTATACCACGGCTCCTCTATAGGAACATGTACTAAGATCTAATGAGAAGGCCCCGGGAGGGTTTGCAGGCGGGTCCATAGGTAGGCCCCGTATCCTCTGAACAAGCTGATAACTGTTTTTCTATTTCTTGTCATTAAGTTGCGGCTGTGTCAGCTTGATTATTTTCAATTAATGAATATTGATTGATTGATTGATTGATTGATTGTTTAACGCCTTGCTAATGCGGGACAGTAGCCATCGACCTCATGTGACCGTCGATATTTAATCAACAACCAAAACGCGCGTGTGTGTGTGTTTCCTTTTTAATGACTAGCTGTGTGGTAACAAAGACCATTAGCGTCGCCCTCCTCCTATGTCCAGACTTGGGACTGGCACTGTAAGAAAGCGAACAGTGGCGGAGTTACAACAACCAAAACGCTGGATGGATGGATCCACAGCTTATGACAACATAGGCCGTTGCCGCCGACAAAGATTATTTTTGGCATATTACAGCTCATATAAAAACTTGCTTGTTTACTGTTTAACGATCACTGTGTGGTAAGAAAGCATCATTAGCGTCGCCCTCCTCATTTATCCAGGATTGGGACTGGCACTGTCAGAAAGCGAACAGTGGCGGAGTTATAGTCTCCAGACAAGTGATATGTAACTTAAACTGGAAACTCGTTAAAGGTGTTTAAGTGAACTTTAGCTATGCGCGTAGAAGTATCAATGTTTATCGACATATGACGAGTGCCAAGGTACTTGCACGGAAAGTGATTAATAGAATCCAATAACTCAACGACATCTTATGGCATGAAAGGCGGTAACCTTTGCTGGGAACAAATGTTTCATCTTTTGTAACAAGCTATGCGCAATTATTAGTTTCTGTAGTTGCTGTTTAACGACACTGTGTGATAACAAAAAGCGATTTGCGTCGCCCTCCTCGTTGTTCCAGGCTTGGGACTTGAACTACCTGGGTACGGGTAGTATTGGGGTTACCTATTACGTATAGAATTTCAACGACATAATTATATTATTATACCTATTATAGTTTAATGACATTTTATTGCACTAGAGGCAGCAAGGCTTTGTAAAGTTTGTACTCTGTTTAAAATTTTTTGATATATGCTGTTATAGATTACAATAGAAGCGTTTTAAAGGTGTCTAATTTGCGCTTGCATTCACAAAGTAGTTACCATTGCTTGACGATAATTATCTTACGGCTGTTGCGGCTTATGACCGAGATCTTACCTTATAATAAAAAACTACTAAAAAATGCAATAAAATAATAATAGTTGTCATAATCGTTAAACTGCTTCCGGTATTTGACATTTGTTCCACTGTGTGAGCTGCTTAAATAAACGCCGCAACTGTTTGTACTCTGGCAGTGCAGTCCCAAGCCTGGATAAAGGAGGAGGACGACGCTAATGATCTTTGTTATCACACAGTGTCGTTAAACTGAAACTACTACCGCCCTTCATGCAAATCTATATGGATGATTTATTAATATCAAATACGCATTTAATTGTGTGTTGTAAGGTAAAGTAGTTTTCAAGTCATTGGTTCAATACACCTCATGGTAATTACATCATAGTAAAATTCTGGGCGATAATGCATCGGCTTGCTGATTGGATACAGATGGCGCCACTGTAACAATATAATAATAATTAAGCGCCACGTCGACCATCCTCTCGCACACCTCTTTTAAGAATTTCACTACGTCTATATTATGCTCTCCGATACCATTACCTCCAGATAAAACTATTTCGCGTTCGACAATAACAGTTTACTATAATAACTTCGCCACTGTTTGCACCTTGACAGTGCCAGTCCCAAGCATGAAAAAAAGGAGGAGGGCAACGCTAATGATCTTTGTTATCACACAGTGGTCGTTAAAGAGAAAACAAGCAACCGACGATAACTAGGAAATCGAAGTTCATGCTGATCCGGAGCTGCTGTGGCTTAAGTTTTTCATTCGAACTGTTGATATAATTATTGCCTAAAGAACATCTAATCTAATGTGATCTTATGTAATCTAATGTAATGTAATGTAATCTAATCCAATGACTTATACAGCGGCAATATCATAATGCAAGCGCACCTGAGTAGATTTCTTGAAGGGGCGCTATATAACTCTCCAGAATGAATGAATGAATGAGTGAATGAATGAATGAATGAATGAATGAATGAATGAATGAATGAATGAATGAATGAATGTTCAAGACACCAGTCCAGATGGTCGGGAGATTCGACTACAATCTCAACTGAAACTCACCAGCAACTGGAAAAGCGAGATCGAAATCAACAAATGTGATATTATCAACAGGTATTTATTACCTAATGACTGCCATCTGAGCTGACGCCATTGATTCAAAATTCCCGGACGCATTCATTTTCAAATTCTATCGCTAACCTCAACCTCATTTTCAAATAATTGCCCACGGAGTAAGGAATTACTTAATAACTTGATGAGTTAGCGCCTGACTAAATGACTTAGTCGATGGCGGTAGACATTGAAACAACGTATTTTCAACGCTGCGTTTGCCTGTACCAGAGTGTAAGAGTTATTCTATCTTTTACATTATGACCTGTACGAACAGCCGCCATTTTCAATTAAAACGATAGCGTGACGTCATACAACGTTACAGACATCACTCCGGCAGGTAGTAAGTAAAGAACTGACACCGACTGATTGCTAGACTTAGTTATTTGCACTGTGAGTCGTACCTTATAAGCAAGTGTTGCCTATATCTTTGTCAAATCGAAACTCGGAAATCGCGATTAAAACATCAGGGCCTAGGCAAAATATTAAGTGAACGAAGTCACTAGCAGTCGATAGCTTGGAGACTGGTTTCGATTTGAGGTGTCTAATTTATAATATTCCCAGTAGTAAAATAGCTGTAATATGCCAAAAAATCTTTGTCGGCGGCAACGGCCTATGTTGTCATAAGCTGCCGTTAAACTCTGGATCCAATCCAATCTAAAATTACTGTACTGATTGAAGCTTCCAGTTAAAGCAGGTGGATTATTTGATCTACGAACTTTGACGATATGGGAACTCTATTACTAAATTGTATAAAAACTGCTTATCCGTCACAGATTTCAATTTTCAGTAATAAAAATATATTATGAGTTATACTGAAGTTCAATAACATCATCAAACATAGCAAAAGAGGGGAATAAAAAGCCCTCTAAACAATTTTCTGGGTCAGGAATTTCCAGTTAATCGCCTTTCAACAAATCCGAATTCGCTGGCGAGGAGCCAGAGGACCCAGAAAAGCGACACCAGTCCTAGTCAACTGCTGATGAAACTGCGTCTGCATGCGACAATAGATTAGGCTGGAAATGAATGAGCAAATCGCCGTTGATTTTAAACACCTCTTTCACAACAAATCATATCTGTATATACAACGCGCATTTAGAGAAGCTATTGTTCGATTAAAGTCGCCTGCCTCCATGCGGCTAAGTTGTCAGAAATAGAAATTCCGAGTGATATTAAACATAACATCATGAAACAATTTTAAGAGGGGAAATTCAAATTCTTCTGTATTATGAATTCGAGTTACTCGCCTTTCAAAGAATCAGTTTTTGCTGGCGAGTAACCAGTAAAGCGACATCAATCCTTATCAACTGCTGATGAAACTATATGACTGCAGAGGAGGCTGCAGAAGAAGAAACAAACGATCGTTGATTTTAAACACCTCTTTAAAGGATATTGAGATCTCTATATAAACAGTGTTCAGTTAAATTCTCCAGTCACGAAAGATTACTTCTAAAATTCAATATCGTAACCAGGATGTCACCTAATCCAATCCAATCAATCTAATCTAATCTAATCTAATCCAATCTAATCCAATGACTTCTATAGCGCCATTATCACAAAGTACAAACCTTCAGTCGATGGTCGCTTTGGTAATTAAATTACCATTATCCACTGAAGAGGCGATGTTGAAATCACGAACTGTATATATTCACACCAGAATATTACGATATCACTCCTTGTCCGTCCCCAACTATTTATTTATTCTGTATTCTCTTTCCGATCCATATAGCCTACCACACTGCACCTCGACTCTGGAACGATCCCCTCCTGAATTTAACTGTTTGGCAGCCATGCAAGGAGCCCATTACGTTCTACTGCTCATTTTTTCAACGCCGTCTGGCGAATGAAAGGCTGAGTCGACCTTAGGGAGTGTGTTGCGGGAAGCGATCCCGCGTTCATTGCCTCTTCGTGCCAGAATGCTACCATAAATGTGTCACGAATAATCGAGTTACTCGCTTTTCAACAATTCCGTTTTCGCTGGCAAGGTACCAGACAAGCGACATTAGTCGTTTTCAACTGCTGATGAAACTACGTCTGTGAGTGCAGAGAAGGTTGGAGAGGAGGGAACAAATGACCGTTGTATTGCAGGCTGTCTGTTCTGTTAGTAGTTAAGATTTAAATTGCATAACATGTAAATGTACAGCGCAGTGCGTTTGTCAGGCGCTTATTAAAGAAAAGATATTATTATTGTTATTATTTTAAACACCCATTTAAAGACTCTTCCAATTTGTACATAAACCGCGCAATTATGACTAACGATTGCTCATAGCTTGTTCGAAGTGTAATGTAGTCACTAGGACCTCACCTAATCCAAACTATCAAATCTAATCTAAACTAATCCAGTGAATGATATAGCGCCATTATAATAAATTCCAAAACATGTAATGTAATTAGCAACTTCTATTGCTCCGGTGTCTAATGCACAAGGCATCAACCGATGGCACATCAGTCGATGCTCTCCGAGTAAAGTCTTCATTAAAAAATTATTATCAAGTGGAGAAGCAAAGTAGAAATCACGGACTGTAATATTGTCACCAGGATGTTACTTATATCACTCCTATCTGGAATGTATTCAGTGGCTGGAAATCCCCATTCGGATTCAGTTCCAACGTTTTGCGTTAATCTATTACTTTCTGGCAACGCTCCTATCCTATTCCTACGTATCTTCACAAAGTCTCTACCATCCAATCAATTTATGCATAGCTTCGTCTTAAAACGTTTTTAAACGCTCATGAACATTGCACCCAACTTCCGCTGCCATAGATCCCGTGCCTGACTTTAAACACCTCTTTTAAGGCCATTCAGATCTGTATATAAACCGTCGTTAAATAAACGATATTAAGTAAGTGATTATTGTTGAACTTCTAATTAAACTCCGCCACTGTTTGCACTTTGGCAGTGCCAGTCCCAAGCTTGGATAAAGGAGGAGGGCGACGCTAATGATCTTTGTCATCACACAGTGTCGTTAAACTGAAACTACTACTACAATTCTAATGTGGCAGGCTAATCTAATAAAAATCAACTCCAATTCAATGACTTTTATAGGGTCATTATTTTGAATTCTAAAACCTCAGTCGATGGTCGCTTCGAGTAAAGTCTTAATTTAAAGAAATCAGTATCCACTGCAGAAGCAAGATTGAAATCACGAACTGTAATATTTTCACGAGGATATTACCATATCACTCCTATATCAAATGAATCCATTGCCTGAAAATCCACAAACGCATTCAGTTCCAACGTCTTTCGTTAATCTATAACTTCCATGGGAGCGCTCCCATCCGACGTATCATCGCAAAATCTCTACCATTCAATAACCCAATCAACCCGTTTATTTGCTTTCCTTCGGCCTATCTTTGTCCGTCCCCAACTAATTACTCATTCTGTATTCTCTATCCGATCCGTATAATACCACACTGCACCTCGACTCTGGAACGATCTCTCTCCTGAATTCCGAAAATCCTCCGATCCTCTACCCATCCAATCGTTCAAACCAACGTCAGATCTCAGCAACATTTCAAGAGACTAAAATCAATTCCTTTGAATTATAGGTTACAGTAGTTTATTAATTGTTTTTGCGACACTTTATGTCTGCCATGACCGTTGCGAGCGACTTCATCTGTATCAACAGTACTATACACTGAATTTTGTGAACGCTTTGGTTAAGATATAACCAAAGTTGGAACGGTTTTAAAGGTGTCCAATTGGTTTTAGTATTTAACATAGAAGTATCAATGTTTAAGTCTGTGTTCCGCTATTAGAAAATTCTCCGATCCTCTATAATTCAACCAATCGTTCAAACAAATGTCAATACTAGCAAAATTTATTTCAAGAGACTAAGGTATCCATTGATTTGCGATATTTCGTTTCTGCCAGGACTGTTAAGAGTGACTGAACTTCAACTCAATTGACGAAATAATTCGGTGAAGAATTCCAGTGAGTGCTTTTGGTATCGTAATCGTAATCGTACATTTATATAGCGCCACTTCAAGAGAAACTCCTCTGAGGCGCTCCCGACCTGACAACACCAAACCACGATAGAAAAGAATGGTTTTCAAACGCTTGCGGAAAAGAGGCAAGGAAAGACCAAGAAGCTCATTACGTAGGTTGCTAGGCAACCTGCTCCAGAAAGATGGACCGACCACAGCGAAGCTTTTGTGGAGCGCCGTGGAAGTTCGAGCCATAGAGACAACCTTGAGTGGCAAAGAGAAGGAATCTACGACCTGGTATGGACAGCACTGGCACACGATTTTCCTGAGATAAACTGGGGCTTGACCTTCAACGCAATTTCGCATAAGCATTAGAATCTTAAACTCAATGCGTCTTTGCATGGGCAGCCAGTGCAGTTCCTCCCGTATAAAACTAGATATATGTCCAAACTTTGGTATGCCGCCTATCAGACGAGCCGCAGCTTGAGAGCATTAATATATGTATTATATATGTATTATACTTATTCCTGAGTGGCCGAGTGGGTTGGTGCCTGCTCGTCACGCCGGCGCCCCGGGTTCGCTTCCCGGTCGGGTCGGTTTATCAGAGATTAATTTCTCGGATCTTTACTGCGGGTGGCTCGGTCGCATTATAAACGTGGAGTACAATACAACACACACAATACAACACATCACAATACAACTGGGGCGCGGTGGTTTAGGGGTATGTTCGGTGCTTTGCAGCTGGAGGGTTGCGGGTTCGAATCCACACCTCAAAGTCGCCGCGTAGGGACCCTCCTGCCAAGTCCTTCACTCGCAATTGCTCATGCGCTTCGGCGTGAAACTCCGATTCAGCGTTCGCGCAGTAGTCGGGAGCGCCTCTGAATGGGAAATCTGGTAGGGGCGCGAAAACAAGTGTTCAAATACAATACAATACAATATAGGCCTATATGTGTGGCGACCGCCGCCCCGCACGCTACCTCTCTCTCTGCGCTCACGGGACGCGTCGGCTCCAGCCCACTATCCGTCTGGAGCCGCCCGAGTCACTGCCTTGTCTACTTCAATGTAAATGGCTGTTCTCCATCTCTACCCAGGGTGACCGTTCCTATCAGAGGAGGTTTAGGATGGGCCGTTTCTCTAAGAGAGGTAACACTATACGGTTCTATATCGATGTCAGACTCTGCCTCTTCCACGGTCGCCGGATGGGCAACGTCCTGAGGATGGCCGTCTCTCAGAACAGGGTTCGTTCTTTTACTAGCACGAGTCTTTCTCTTCGTGTTTACCTTCTTAGCTACGCGCTTCCTCTTCCCTCTACCTGATCTGAACTTCGACTCTCCATTCTACATCTCGTGACTCTTATAAACCATCGCCGATAATAAGGGACACCAAGCGTTCTCTAAGTTCCGGGACCAGAAATACTTATGACAAGTCGCTACGCCATTTCGCCCTAGACAATACCCGTAACAACTCTCTACATCGCGTCGTCCTAGACAATACTTGAAACACTTAGCTATGTCAACTCGGCCTAGACACTACCGATATCAGCTCTCTACGTCTTCTAGCCCTAGACCATACCGGGGACAAATCTCTACGTCAACTCGTCCTATACATTTGTCCATGGGCAACGCGTCTTCCTACCGTCATGTGTCTCTCCGTCCATTTCCGTGTTTGGCATGCGGCCTCCCACGTATATTGTCATGCACCACAATTGACGGAGTAAGTTCCCTTACTCGTCTCTGTGTTGGCAAAGACCGACCAACACAGTGATAATTCTACTTCAAAAGAAAAAGAAACACTCGTATCTGTGTTGGCAAAGAACGACCAACACAGTGATAAATTCTACTCCGAAAGAGAAAGAACGACACTCTCCTCTGTGTTGGCAAAGAACGACCAACACAGGGATAAATTATTCTGCTTCGAAAGAAAGAAACACTGGTAAGGTATCTACGGACTCTGATAGTGAAGGTCCTCTCTCTATAACCTTCGCTATCTACACACAGAACTTCGTTCCGACCCACGCAAGAGGGGGCCCAGCCTCGCACTTCAGTCAGTTCTCAGAGCTGTGTGTTACGACAAGCAAATATGTATCTACGTGGGTACCCGACTACCCGAACGTACACGTATCAATCACTTTCTTGGTCTGCGTTAATCTTGATCTGGGTATCCGAATACCCGGACTTCCACTGATCGGTAACTCTCTTGGTCTGCGTTGATCTCCCCACCTGGGGTTTTCGTACTCTTCACCAAGGGCGTTGACTCGCTGTGTCTCGCGAGTACACCCTTCCCCGGCTTAAGTCTTACACAACCTTTCTTCACGCTATCCGAAACAATCTGATCCGGGACCTGCCAACAGAGTGGGCCCTTACTCCGCCTCAGGTATCCTTGAATCAAACTTTCCGAATCAGATAGCGAGCGTCACGGTTGTGCCCGGGAGCGCACGGACTCACAGGATTCGTTTCTGAATCCTTGGACTCGATTCCGTTGCCGGAATTAGGGGTAAGTGTAACTAACGTTACCCCTTTGTTTCTCACAGACCTGTGTATTTACTTCCCTGTTAGGGTATTGTACTGTCTCTCACACCTGAACGAACCACGGTCAGATCTGTCGGGTAGCTCCCCGAACAGAGAGAGATATGCGGCTAGTCCCGCAAGTAAAGAAACCGCGGAGAAACCGCGAACAAAGATAATGCGGCTAGTCCCGCAAGTAGATATTTACCGCGGGGAAACCGCGGTAATAAGTACAACCGACGTAAAGTACGCAAAGAAAGATTATCCGCAAGAAAACCGCGAAAGTTACTATGAACAACGCTAGATACGCAAAGGAAAATAATCCGCGGGGAAATCCGCGAAACCGCAGGAGTAAGTACGAAAAGAAAGATATTCCACGGGGAAACCGCGAAACAGAGATATTTCGGTTAGGCCCGCCAATAGAAAAGATGCGGTAGACCCGCAAGTTGAAAAAGAATATGCGGATAGATCCGCCATGTTTTTATTACGAACGGTATCAACGGGGTCACCATCTCCCGTACTTTTGCCACACTGGTGTGCAGCATTTATCGAATGGTAACTCTGGGAAACTTTTCTCGTATTTATCTGTCACCAACGGGGTCACCCTCCCCGTATTTGATCGAACCGGGCCAGCGGGGAATTTTCCCCGTATTTACTCACTCGCCGTTAACTGAGTTTCCCGGTCTCTCCGCGCTCTCCGAACTTTACGCGGAAACCGGACTTTGATTTTTCACTCGCCGTTAACTGATTTTCCCGTCTCTCCCCGATCTCCGCACCTTACGCGAAATCGGGCTTTGATTTTTCACCTGCCGCGCCAACTGGTTTCCGTAACCTCACGCGCCTCGGAACTCTTCATTGCGCGAAACGGACTTTGATTGCCGTTACAGACCCGTCGGTACAATCCTCCGCGTACTTTCGGATCTGACACCAACAGGGTGACACCTTCCCCGTATTAGACCTGTGAGCCTTTATCTCACGATCGGTCTTTCCCCGATCAGCTTCCCACGATCAAAGCTTGGGCCGGCTCGCGATCAACAACGAGATGGGCCCTACCCTGTCAGATCAGCGATAGCCGGCATGGTGTCGACCGTGTGTGAGCGGCTGTCACACGGGAGCGCACTGATTAGTGTCCTATTTTGACGCGGTGGCGCCTGTAACCTTCCCGAAATAACGACACTCAAAGAACCATGTCGCTATGCGTGCAGCAGTGCACAACCACCACTCTACGCGTTATAGGCAAAACACCGTGAGGCAGCCTATATTCATCTATCGACCATGTATGCTTAGCTCTCAGCGCTTATAAATGCCTCCCTACACAAGTTCTTTAACACGAGGTGTCTAAAAGATAGCACAATATTCGAGAAAGTGCCTGGAGAAATATGATATAGAGGGTCCGATGTTAAATTATTTAGATTAGAAGACATGTATATGTATATAGATACATGCATATATATATATAATTATATATAACTATATCATGAACTTTCAGGATGTCACACGGTCTTTCTAGCTATAGGTAAAACAATGGAATAATGGTCTGTGTATTCATTTTACTGAACTGTATTATGTCATGGGATGTCGTTAAACAATGGATTACACTTACCTTATAAGATGGAAAGTACGGACACTTAGCCAAATTTCCTCTGTGCTAGAACACCTTCAAATCGCTGTCTACGTACGCTATATATAAATCAATTTCGTGTACTCGGTAGTTGTTCCATGGAATAGAAACGAAAATTGAGGAAAGCTCTATTAAAATCAACTGAAATACATCAAAAACTTGAAGACGTCAACGACCTTTGACTCTATAAGAGGTCGTTTAACATTGGAATACCAACGTAATCACATGGCTATGGATAGGCCATATTCTGTCTAATTCTTGGTTGAAACACATAGATATAAGTGACTATAACCTGTGTTCAGAAATTGACAGCTGCGGTTCTAAGTCTCACGATGTCATGCATTTCACACTGAGAACACTCCTTTCCTAAAAATCCTATCCTGATTGCTACCTTTCCACGTACCTCTCTCGCCGATCCAATTCTATACAACATCCCGTGATGTCGTTAAATATAGGATACTTACAGGGGTACTTACCTCCATCTTCTCCCTCATTTGAGACTCTTTGCAGCAATGCGGATACCAACTCTTTGCCTGTATAATAATTCTGCATAATGCTTGCCAAGTGTTGCATAAATTGTTACCGCCGATCAAGCAAACTCGCTACTCCCTGCGGCCACGGTCCCATAACCATGAATGCTCATGTTTGACAACCTGACTCAGAAATCCTTCCTTGGCAGCCTGTGGCAGGATGCTATACAAATAAATAACGTTTCCCTAGATCTGGATATTAATTAAGCTCTTTTATTTTTCCCTTTTGATTAACCCTAACTCTTCCTCCCCTATTTTCCCCTTGATATACAAAACTTCCCTTATTCAATTCTTGGCTTGTATATGTAAATTTTTGTTTGTTTGTTTGTTTGTGTGATTGAATGTATGAAGCTTGCCATGTACAGTGCTGTGCGTTTGCTAGTCATCATCATCATCATTACCATGGGCTCAGTGCGTTTGCTAGTGCTTCTTATTAAAGAATATGCTTACTCACTCACTTACTCACTTACTCACTTACTTACTTACTTAGTTACTTACTTATTTACTTATTTACTTACTTACTTACTTACCTACTTACTTACTAACTTACTTGTTGCTTGCTTGCTTGTTTGCTTACTTACTTAACAAAAGTTGCGCTATGCTCCGACACCTTTAAATCACATTTTAGGCACGCTATATATGTCAGTTTAATTAAATCACTAAATTAATCGAGTTGCCTAAACTTTCAAACGAAACAGATGGATGAAAGCTATCATTATTATGAAAATATACAGAACCATTTCGAATAACTTTAAAGACATCAACGGTCTTTGTAGCAATAAGATGTCGTTAAACAATGAAATACCACTACTGCATTCTATTAATTTGAACAGAATTTTGACCCTCTGTAAGTCTTACGAACGATAATTGTTCACAAGAATATTTTCATATGTGGCGGACAGGCCACAAGGCAGAATGAATGCTATGTGATCTATAAACAGCTTTAATATTGATTTTCTGTTATACGGCGTCGCGCCTCTGAATCGCTAGATGGCGTTTAATCAGCGCTCGATTCGAGTTTTAATAAATATAATTAAATTATACGCTCGCTTAATGTTGGCTATTTTATCGTTTTAATCTATCAATTAAATTAAAGTACATCTTCCCACGTCCTATAGTTGAAGCCTAAAGATAGGCATCGCCTAAATCAAGCCTTAGGAGCTATCTTTTAGACACCTCGTGTTAAGAACTTGTGTAGGGAGGCATTTATAAGCGCTGAGAGCTACAGCATACATGGTCGATAGATGAATATAGGCTGCCTCACGGTGTTTTGCCTATAACGTAGAGTGGTTGTGCACTGCTCTACACATAGCGACATGGTTCTTTAGTGTCGTTATTTCGGGAAAGTTACGGGCGCCACCGCGTCCAAAATAAGACAAGACTAATCAGTGCGCTCCCGTGTGACAGCCGCTCACACGGTCGGAGCCCAGTACCGGCTATCCGCTGATCTGACGGGGTAGGGCCCATCTCGTTGTTGATCGCGAGCCGGCCCGAGCTTTGATCGTGGGAAGCTGATCGGGGAAAGACCGATCGTGAGATAAAGGCTCACAGGTCTAATACGGGGAAGGTGTCACCCTGTTGGTGTCGATCGGAAAGTACGCGGAGATACCGACAGGTCTGTAACGAAAATCAAAGTCCGTTTCCGCGTAAAGTTCGGAGTACGTGAGTTACGGGAAAACCAGTTAACGGCGAGTGAAAAAATCAAAGCCCGATTTCGCGTAAGGTGCGGAGATCGGGGAGAGACGGGAAAATCAGTTAACGGCGAGTGAAAAATCAAAGTCCGGTTTCCGCGTAAAGTTCGGAGAGCGCGGAGAGACCGGGAAACTAGTTAACGGCGAGTGAGTAAATACGGGGAAAATTCCCCGCTGGCCCGGTTCGATCAAATACGGGGAGGGTGACCCCGTTGGTGACAGATAAATACGAGAAAAGTTTCCCAGAGTTACCATTCGATAAATGCTGCACACCAGTGTGGTAAAGTACGGGGAGATGGTGACCCCGTTGATACCGTTCGTAAAACAATGGCGGATCTATCCGCATATTCTTTTCAACTTGCGGGTCTACCGCATCTTTTCTATTGGCGGGCCTAACCGAAATATCTCTGTTTCGCGGTTTCCCCGTGGAATATCTTTCTTTTCGTACTTACTCCCGCGGTTTCCCCGCGGATTTTCCCGCGGATTATTTTTCTTTGCGTATCTAGCGTCGTTCATAGTAACTTTCGCGGTTTTCTTGCGGATAATCTTTCTTTGCGTACTTTACGTCGGTTGTACTTATTACCGCGGTTTCCCCGCGGTAAATATCTACTTGCGGGACTAGCCGCATTATCTTTGTTCGCGGTTTCTCCGCGGTTTCTTTACTTGCGGGACTAGCCGCATACCTCTCTGTTCGGGGAACTACCCGACAGATCTGACCGTGGTTCGTTCAGGTGTGAGAGACAGTACAATTCCCTAACAGGGAAGTAAATACACAGGTCTGTGAGAAACAAAGGGGTAACGTTAGTTACACTTACCCCTAATTCCGGCAACGGAATCGAGTCCAAGGATTCAGAAACGAATCCTGTGAGTCCGTGCGCTCCCGGGCACAACCGTAACGCTCGCTACCTGATTCGGAAAGTTTGATTCAAGGATACCTGAGGCGGAGTAAGGGCCCACTCTCGTTGGCAGGTCCCGGATCAGATTGTTTCGGATAGCGTGAAGAAAGGTTGTGTAAGACTTAAGCCGGGGAAGGGTGTACTCGCGAGACACAGCGAGTCAACGCCCTTGGTGAAGAGTACGAAAACCCCAGGTGGGGAGATCAACGCAGACCAAGAGAGTTACCGATCAGTGGAAGTCCGGGTATTCGGATACCCAGATCAAGATTAACGCAGACCAAGAAAGTGATTGATACGTGTACGTTCGGGTAGTCGGGTACCCACGTAGATACATATTTGCTTGTCGCAACACACAGCTCTGAGAACTGACTGAAGTGCGAGGCTGGGCCCCCTCGTGCGTAGGTCGGAACGAAGTTCTGTGTGTAGATAGCGAAGGTTATAGAGAGAGGACCTTCACTATCAGAGTCCGTAGATACCTTACCAGTGTTTCTTTCTTTCGAAGCAGAATAATTTATCCCTGTGTTGGTCGTTCTTTGCCAACACAGAGGAGAGTCCAGTGTTCTTTTCTTTCGAAGTAGAATTTATCACTGTGTTGGTCGTTCTTTGCCAACACAGATACGAGTGTTTCTTTTTCTTTTGAAGCAGAATTTATCACTGTGTTGGTCGTTCTTTGCCAACACAGAGACGGGTAAGGGAACTTACTCCGTCAATTGTGGTGCATGACAATATACGTGGGAGGCCGCATGCCAAACACGGAAATGGACAGAGAGACACATGACGGTAGGAAGACGCGTTGCCCCATGGACAAATGTATAGGACGAGTTGACGTAGAGATTTGTCCCCGGTATGGTCTAGGGCTAGAAGACGTAGAGAGCTGCTATCGGTAGTGTCTAGGCCGAGTTGACATAGCGAAGTGTTTCAAGTATTGTCTAGGACGACGCGATGTAGAGAGTTGTTACGGGTATTGTCTAGGGCGAAATGGCGTAGCGACTTGTCATAAGTATTTCTGGTCCCGGAACTTAGAGAACGTTTGGTGTCCCTTATTATTGGCGATGGTTTAAGAGTCACGAGATGTAGAATGGAGAGTCGAAGTTCAGATCAGGCAGGTAGAGGAAGAGGAAGCGCGTAGCTAAGAAGGTAAACACGAAGAGAAAGACTCGTGCTAGTAAAAGAACGAACCCTGTTCTGAGAGACGGCCATCCTCAGGACGTTGCCCATCCGGCGACCGTGGAAGAGGCAGAGTCTGACCGATATAAAGCTGTATAGTGTTACCTCTCTTGGAGAAGCGACCCATCCTAAACCTCCCCTGATAGGAACGGTCACCCTGGGTAGAGATGGAGAACAGCCATTTACATTGAAGTAGACAAGGCAGTGACTCGGGCGGCTCCAGACGGATAGTGGGCTGGAGCCGACGCCGTCCCGTGAGCGCAGAGAGAGAGAGGTAGCGTGCGGGGCGGCGGTCGCCACAAACTGGTACCAGAAGTGGGGTACCAGCGTTTTCTTTCCGTTGATCAGAGAACGGTTTAGAGAGTGCAGATGATGAGTCGGATGATTTTCCCCACCTTGATCAGAGAAGCTTAGACTTGAAAGGTGCAGTCTAAAGACACAGGAGAATGAGCGGGAGTTGTCTTGTGAATTTTCTGCACTTGGTGCGGCTAATACAATTGAAACGGAAGCTGGGGCCCGTGGTGGCCATGAAACAGGGTCGTTTTTTCTCGCGCTGGTATTGAAGAATTTGGGTGAAACGTGCTAAGGACTACTGAGGTAGGTGTGCAAGAAGACATAGAACGTATACAAAGAGTCTTTGAGGAGAATCTAGTAGTAACTGGTCCTTATAGCGGGACAATTGTAGAAGAAGAGTACCGTTACGTATACACGGGAGAAGGGTAGAAGACCCAACATGAAATGAGCAAGCTCCTGGTTTTAAATAAGGTACACAAGCTATACGTTTGAAGATGGCGGATGGTGTGCCTTTAGCGCATGAGGAAGTCCGGCTACCGAGTTCTTTATGTGAGGACAATGTAATAGTTTGGAAGGCGCAGATGTTTTACCTACGACAGAGCATTGCGACGTTGAGTAAAAGACTAGAAGATCTGTCAGTACCGTTTGCCCAACAGACAGAGTTATCCCGGGTTCAGACTTTTAAGAGTTCGTGGACTCAGGTCACCGGGAGGATTTGCAAGCAAAGATGCAAGTTGGATGTGCGGGAAAGTGGCAGACCCGAGGTTTCCCAGAGAAATATGAGAAGCTTTCAGAGGCTGAAAGTACCGGAGAACTCGCGGGCCCGAGGAAATCCAGAAAATCTTGAGAAATAGTTGCAGACTGAAAGTTCTGGAAAGTCACGGAGCCGAGGTTGCCCAGTAAAAATGAACGTAACATGGGAAAAGTCTAGAAAATCAGGAAGTCGATTTCTGTTTTAAAGAGACAAAGTTAAGATGAGTCTACATTCGGCGAGTGGCGCATCGGAAACAGAAGTAGAAAGGCGGCCGTGTGTAAATGAAGATTTGGCCGGCAAGGTAATCGCGAATATGAAGTCGCGAGGATCGATGAGAATAATGAAACAGAGAATATGGTCATAAAAAGCCATGTAAATACGAAAGACGCTGTGTAGACCGGGAAAGTGACAAAGGTTTCAGCTGTAAAACACTCGGTCAGATTGGCAGTCACTGAGGAGATAGAGTAACAGAACAGACAAATCACGAGGCATTTTTAAAGGGCCGCCTCGACAATTGCTGCAGGACATGGGTGCACAGAGAATGTACCTGGGCAAAGCATGTTAAGAGGCTAAAGACAGTTATGGTTTCGAAGACAAGACGAGCCTATTTAGAATAAAAAGTTGCACTTACCGGGAAGCTCGTGGAGAAAATTTGAGCTATGTAGTGCAAGAAGGCTGGTGTACTAAGGAGCGAAAAGTGAATTTTTCGACACAGAACAAAAGTACGGCAGAGAAAAAGCTTCAAGAGAAGACCGGAAAGTCAACGTGACAGACGGAGAACGAAGTCGTCGGTTGACATTTCAAGAACTCAGGTTCATGACAGAGGGTCGGTTAAGGTTGGCAACTTGGTGATTAGACAAGTTACCAGTAGGGTGGAGGTGTGGATCTCTTGCACCATTAAATAGGCTGTCGCCAGAGCGGTTTGTTGGAGCTTCCAAGGGCGCTGGGCGTTTGGGTTTGTCCGCGGTTGCAGCGTCGTTGCTTGCACCGAAGGTTCCTTCCCCAGTTGCGGAGGCGGTGGCTTGGCGTACGTGCGTGGTCGCAGAGGTTGTTGGGTCTGGACTGAGTACTTGACCGAGTAAGTCGTCCAGATGACCGGTATTCCGCCCTATAACCAACAGACAGGTACATTGGTTCCTTGCCCTCTAAGTGAATCTGAGTTGGAGATGTGTGGTCGAAGTGAAGAACTTGAAGAAGGAGTTTAGACAACGGGCTTCGAAGCAGGATCCACGTCATAATGTAGTAAGATCGCAGAAGAGTTCACCAGGTTTTGAGGCAGTGTTAGCAGGGGAAAGGGACCCTGGAAGTGCAGAGGAACCGTATGAGCCTGGGATTTGGAGTAACACTTGACGACGTCGTTGTAGTCAGCGTGAAGAAAATGGGCTAATAAAACGGTGGCGTACACAGAGAGCTGCCGGTGGAGATGAAGATGAGAATCTTAGACATGACGTTGGATCAGTCGAACAAGAGAAGTCCAGGAAGTTCAGAACATCTTGCAGTCGAGTTGAGAATTTATATCGGGAAAGGAGCGTAATCGCTACCGATCATAATTACGAGTGAAGTTCCTAAAATAATGTTAGGAATTTCGGTACAGCACAAATGGACTTTGCAAATCGCCCTGCACTGTCCGATTATACAAAGTGAGGAGATAATTAAAAATACGGAAAATAAGTCTTGAAATAAGACGACTGAAACACAAAGGGAATTGCAGACGACGAATCTGAAACCACAGGAACGATAAAGAGGAATCGGCTAAGGAAGAATCCGATGGAAGAAAACATGTTCTTGAAAAGAGGTTTCAAGGACCTGGAAAAGTAAAGAGTTACATCACAAGGACGGTGTAGGCTAATGGCCGCTTAATTGCGGGAGTTTTCAGACTATTGTAGAACTAGTATTTAAGTTCTCTTTTGATGAAACACTTTAGTTTATTTGGACTGTTTTAGTAGCGCTGAATGTTAAGAGTAGCGGTACTAGTTGCCGCTTAATTGCGGTGGATTTTCGGACTATTGTTGAAGACAATTTTTCAGTTTCCTTTTGATGACAATTTTTCGTTTGGTCTGTTTTTCTTAGATGTGTTCAGATGTGTTACGGAAATGTGTAGTGTTTAGAAGTTATGGATCATCGCGGTAATCTTTACTATTATCGTTGATTTCTGAATTGAAGCTTAACTAGTCTGAGGCTGTTTGTTAAGACTTCGTTTGATCGAGAGTTTATTGGTTGTAAATCGCGTCTCTATATGTGCGGATATTGCGGAATCAACGTATCGTCGTTTACACGAAACAATGTATTGTAGAGTTTCGTAACTTATTATGTAATGCTTGTTAGAGATGATTTGTAAATATGGCAATTTGTTTGAAAAGAAAATCATGAGAAAATAAAGAGACAAAAAAAATATAAAAGAACAGAAAAAAAAAAAAAAAAAAAAAATCAATAGCGGCTGTCACTGTCCCTTCCGGTATTCGAACATTTTTGTTTTCGGTTGTTTTATTTCGAAAGTGTGCGTGATGTGAAGGAGTTGACGTTAAATTACAAGATCGGGAGATAGTTGGTGACTTTTCTCTCCTAGGTCTCCTGGCCAAATGGGTTAGGTAGAGCTCAGATTCATGATAGATGGCCGTTAAGGTTGGCGACTTGGTGTAATAGGCCTAGTCGGGTTGCCAGTAGGGTGGAGGTTGAAATCTCTTGCACCATTAAATAGGCTGTCGCCAGCGGCTTGGCGTACGTGCGTGGTAGCAGAGGTTCTTGGCTCTGGATTGAGTACTTGGTCTAGTAAGTCGTCCAGATGACCGGTATTCCGCCCTATAACCAACAGACTACTTGGTTCCTTGCCCTCTAAGTGAATCTGAGTTGGAGATGTGTGGTCGAAGTGAAGAACTTGAAGAAGGAGTTTAGACAACGGGCTTCGAAGCAGGATCCACGTCATAAAGTAGTAAGATCGCAGAAGAGTTCACCAGGTTTTGAGGCAGTGTTTGCAGGGGAAAGGGACCCTGGAAGTGCAGAGGAACCGTATGAGCCTGGGATTTGGAGTAACACTTGACGACGTCGTTGTAGTCAGCGTGAAGAAAATGGGCTAATAAAACGGTGGCGTACACAGAGAGCTGCCGGTGGAGATGAAGATGAGAATCTTAGACATGACGTTGGATCAGTCGAACAAGAGAAGTCCAGGAAGTTCAGAACATCTTGCAGTCGAGTTGAGAATTTATATCGGGAAAGGAGCGTAATCGCTACCGATCATAATTACGAGTGAAGTTCCTAAAATAATGTTAGGAATTTCGGTACAGCACAAATGGACTTTGCAAATCGCCCTGCACTGTCCGATTATACAAAGTGAGGAGATAATTAAAAATACGGAAAATAAGTCTTGAAATAAGACGACTGAAACACAAAGGGAATTGCAGACGACGAATCTGAAACCACAGGAACGATAAAGAGGAATCGGCTAAGGAAGAATCCGATGGAAGAAAACATGTTCTTGAAAAGAGGTTTCAAGGACCTGGAAAAGTAAAGAGTTACATCACAAGGACGGTGTAGGCTAATGGCCGCTTAATTGCGGGAGTTTTCAGACTATTGTAGAACTAGTATTTAAGTTCTCTTTTGATGAAACACTTTAGTTTATTTGGACTGTTTTAGTAGCGCTGAATGTTAAGAGTAGCGGTACTAGTTGCCGCTTAATTGCGGTGGATTTTCGGACTATTGTTGAAGACAATTTTTCAGTTTCCTTTTGATGACAATTTTTCGTTTGGTCTGTTTTTCTTAGATGTGTTCAGATGTGTTACGGAAATGTGTAGTGTTTAGAAGTTATGGATCATCGCGGTAATCTTTACTATTATCGTTGATTTCTGAATTGAAGCTTAACTAGTCTGAGGCTGTTTGTTAAGACTTCGTTTGATCGAGAGTTTATTGGTTGTAAATCGCGTCTCTATATGTGCGGATATTGCGGAATCAACGTATCGTCGTTTACACGAAACAATGTATTGTAGAGTTTCGTAACTTATTATGTAATGCTTGTTAGAGATGATTTGTAAATATGGCAATTTGTTTGAAAAGAAAATCATGAGAAAATAAAGAGAAAAAAATATAATAAAAGAAAAGAAAAAAAAAAAATCAATAGCGGCTGTCACTGTCCCTTCCGGTATTCGAACATTTTTGTTTTCGGTTGCTTTATTTCGGAAGTGTGCGTGATGTGAAGGAGTTGACGTTAAATTACAAGATCGGGAGATAGTTGGTGACTTTTCTCTCCTAGGTCTCCTGGCCAAATGGGTTAGGTAGAGCTCAGATTCATGATAGATGGCCGTTAAGGTTGGCGACTTGGTGTAATAGGCCTAGTCAGGTTGCCAGTAGGGTGGAGGTTGAAATCTCTTGCACCATTAAATAGGCTGTCGCCAGCGGCTTGGCGTACGTGCGTGGTAGCAGAGGTTCTTGGCTCTGGATTGAGTACTTGGCCTAGTAAGTCGTCCAGATGACCGGTATTCCGCCCTATAACCAACAGTCTACAGGTACATTGGTTCCTTGCTTTCTAAGTGGATCTGGGTTGGAGATGTTTCTGTGTCACGAGTGATTAAGATCCCCGGTTTTGTCGCAGATGCTTCGCATCAAAGTAAGGTGGGGAGAGTGTGGCGGACAGGCCACAAGGCAGAATGAATGCTATGATCTATAAATAGCTATTAATATTGATTTTCTGTTATACGGCGTCGCGCCTCTGAATCGCTAGATGGCGTTTAATCAGCGCTCGATTCGAGTTTTAATAAATATAATTAAATTATACGCTCGCTTAATGTTGGCTATTTTATCGTTTTAATCTATCAATTAAATTAAAGTACATCTTCCCACGTCCTATAGTTGAAGCCTAAAGATAGGCATCGCCTAAATTAAGCCTTAGGAGCTATCTTTTAGACACCTCGTGTTAAGAACTTGTGTAGGGAGGCATTTATAAGCGCTGAGAGCTACAGCATACATGGTCGATAGATGAATATAGGCTGCCTCACGGTGTTTTGCCTATAACGTAGAGTGGTTGTGCACTGCTCTACACATAGCGACATGGTTCTTTAGTGTCGTTGGTTCGGGAAAGTTACGGGCGCCACCGCGTCCAAAATAAGACAAGACTAATCAGTGCGCTCCCGTGTGACAGCCGCTCACACGGTCGGGCCAATGCCGGCTATCGCTGATCTGACGGGGTAGGGCCCATCTCGTTGTTGATCGCGAGCCGGCCCGAGCTTTGATCGTGGGAAGCTGATCGGGGAAAGACCGATCGTGAGATAAAGGCTCACAGGTCTAATACGGGGAAGGTGTCACCCTGTTGGTGTCGATCGGAAAGTACGCGGAGATACCGACAGGTCTGTAACGAAAAATCAAAGTCCGTTTCCGCGTAAAGTTCGGAGTACGTGAGTTACGGGAAAACCAGTTAACGGCGAGTGAAAAATCAAAGCCCGATTTCGCGTAAAGTGCGGAGATCGGGGAGAGACGGGAAAATCAGTTAACGGCGAGTGAAAAATCAAAGTCCGGTTTCCGCGTAAAGTTCGGAGAGCGCGGAGAGACCGGGAGTTAACGGCGAGTGAGTAAATACGGGGAAAATTCCCCGCTGGCCCGGTTCGATCAAATACGGGGAGGGTGACCCCGTTGGTGACAGATAAATACGGGGAAAGTTTCCCAGAGTTACCATTCGATAAATGCTGCACACCAGTGTGGTAAAGTACGGGGAAGATGGTGACCCCGTTGATACCGTTCGTAAAACAATGGCGGATCTATCCGCATATTCTTTTCAACTTGCGGGTCTACCGCACCTTTTCTATTGGCGGGCCTAATCTCAACCGAAATATCTCTGTTTCGCGGTTTCCCCGTGGAATATCTTTCTTTTCGTACTTTACTCCCGCGGTTTCCCCGCGGATTTTCCCCGCGGATTATTTTTCTTTGCGTATCTAGCGTCGTTCATAGTAACTTTCGCGGTTTTCTTGCGGATAATCTTTCTTTGCGTACTTTACGTCGGTTGTACTTATTACCGCGGTTTCCCCGCGGTAAATATCTACTTGCGGGACTAGCCGCATTATCTTTATTCGCGGTTTCTCCGCGGTTTCTTTACTTGCGGGACTAGCCGCATATCTCTCTGTTCGGGGAGCTACCCGACAGATCTGACCGTGGTTCGTTCAGGTGTGATAGGCCTTAGTTGCGCTGTCGGCTCGTGGGCGCTTGGCCTAAAGTAGCCTAAACATTGGCTGACGGTAGATTGTTTTACACGTGCAGTTAGCGCGCCAAACTTAGAAACTGCTGATGACAGTGAATTTGAACTATACAGTGTAGTACGGTTGTTTTAAGGCAAGAGTTGAGTTGTTGTTATTAAACTGTGTTTGAAGAAAGAAAGAAACATTCAAAGAACTGTGTCAATTTAATTCTTAAACAGTTAGAAGACGTTGAGCAATTTATATGTAGAGATAAGGAAAGTTCTTGAGGTAGGTCACAACTAAGAAAGAAAAGAGTTGGTGACATATTTGGTGGCAGCAGCGGTAGGATTCGAAACAACGTCTGGGATTCGAAACAACGTCTGGGATTCGAAACAACGTCTGGGATTCGAAACAACGTCGACTGGTGAATACGCATTCAAATCATTGGTAAATCTACGACAACGAAAGCCTCAACGACAAAGGTATAAAAGTTTGTTGTTATCAAACAAAGAACAATCCCCAATACTTCAAACACAAAAGAAAACTCGTGTTTTCCAGAAAGGACAGCACTGAAGTAAAGAAGTAAGATGGAGAAATTAAGTGTCAAGAAACAAGCAGAACTGAAGAAGATGTCTTCTGAAAGATTAAAGCAGCGCTTGTTAAAGGCTGGTTTTGAAGAAGAGAAACTGAAAGATATGTCACGTGAAGACATGCTAGAAGCGTTAGCTGAAGTCTGGCTTAAAGAAGAAGCAGAGGAAGAAGAAGGTGCTGTCGGCGGTGCTGTGGAAAAGGTTACTGAGAAACCGCCTGGGCCTATGTCTATGGAGACGATGATGCAATGGATGATGATGACAAGACAAGAAGAGAAAGAAAGAGAGGAGAAACGAAGACAAGAAGATAAAGAAAGAGAGGAGAAACGAAGAGAAGAAGCAGAGCGTGTGAGACAAGAGGAGAAAGAAATGCGACAGGAAGAATTACGTCTTCAGAGAGAAAAGGAAGAGAAGGCAGAACGTCTTCAGAGAGAAAAGGAAGAGAAGGCAGAACGTCTTCAGAGAGAAAAGGAAGAGAAAGCAGAAAATGTAAGACAGGAAGAATTACGTCTTCAGAGAGAGAAAGAAGAATTGCAAAGACAGCAATTTGAAATTCAATTAGAGCAATTGAGAAAAGATAGAGAAGATGCTGAAAGGAGAAGATTAGAGCAGATGATTGAATTTGAAAAGGCGCGGAAAAGTGACGAAGAGATACGTCAGCAACAGATTGAAGAGAAGAGACTACGTGAAGAAGAAAAGGAAAAAGTACGAATTTCAGAGTTGGAGCGAGCAGAAGAGGTTAGACAAGAAGAACTGAAATTACAGAAAGAAAGCATGGAGAAGGCGGAAGCGGAAAGACAAGAACGTTTAAAGTTGGAACAACAAAAAATAGCATTAAAAGAAGCACAACTCAAAGAGGAGAAACAAAATAGAGAAGCACAAGAACAAAGAAGGCAAGAAGAACGAGAAGAACAGAAAAGGAAACAGGAAGAAAGTGAAACGATGGTTTCGAAAATAAAGAAAATTGGTGATGCCATGAAACACGTGTTACCTAAAATGCCAAACGATATGATGGAGGTGCCATTATATTTCGAAACGGTTGAGAATGCGTTTCGTAGTTTCAACGTGCAGGAACAATTCTGGGTGAAGTTACTATTGCCATTGATGACTCCGAAAGCTAGAACTGTTCTAAACAGATTGTCATTCGATGATTTAGACGATTATCAGGTCGTGAAACAGCACTTGTTAAAAGAATTCAAGTTGACACCGAGAGAGTACAGATCGAAGTTTATTGATGCGAAGAAGACAGCTGAAGAAACATATACAATGTTTACAGCAAGGCTGAAGAACTTGTTGAACTATTATGTGAAAAGTCGCAAAGTGGATAAGAATTTTGAGAAACTGTTTGATTTGTTAGTGGCGGATAAGTTGAAAGAATCACTACCACCAGGTCCACTACAGTTTGTGTTGTCGAAGGAAGGAACTGATTGTTACGAAGCTAGTGTTGTGGCAGACCTAGCGGACATTCATGTTAATAATCGAATTGGTTTGGCAATTCCGAATAAGACAAGTTTTGGTTTTGTTCCTAATGGCAAAAGAAATCAACAGTTCACTCCAAATTTTGGTTTTCATTGGAAGAGCAATCAAGAAACAGGAAATCAGTTCAGAGGTGCAGAAGTGAAACCAAATTCTCCGGTTGTTCACGAGAATAGAGAATCGATGATGGCCAGACAACGTCCGGTATATAACAAATCACCACCAAGGTTTGTCGCAAGAGAAGGCAATGCATCGTTTACTCCATATAAGAGAAAAGAAAGCATCGAACAACGAGGTGCAGTGGTGAAACGTTGTCACAACTGCGGATCAGACAGGCATTTAATGAAATTCTGTCCAGTTCCTGTTACAACCTCAAATTATGGAAAACAAGAAAATTCGAGGGTGAATCGAATTCAAGTGGTTGATAATTCTGAAAGTCAAGCCACAGAACATCAGAAAAATGAAACTGAAGTAAAGTCAGTGATGAAATGTCACCTTTCACCTGATATTCAGAAAGAAATTCTATTGCACAATGGAATGCAGAAAGAAATGGCTGGAAAAGATGAAAGTACAACATTAAAGAAAGTGTTATTACAGTACGTCGAGGTAGAAATTCGTGGAACAGCAGGAAAAGAACCAATAAAAGTAAAAGCACTGATTGATTCTGGAGCAGAGGTTCCGGTGATTAGTGAAGAATTACTGGAAGGCATGAAGGTGGAGCAGATTGGAAAAGTGAACTTACAATGCGTGGCAGGAGATGCCATTCCTGCAAAGTTGGTGAAAGTTGATGTAAGGCTGTGTTGTAACGATGTGGAAGAAGAGGTAATTCCGCATAAAGTCAAATGTTCACTTACACCTTATGTGACATTGATGTGTGCTAGTATTGCAAAAATGGGAAGCACAGAAAGATTCTTGTTGCATCCAGAAATCATTGCAGAACTTAAAGCCGTGCCACAAGTGAAAATGATACAAGGAGATGTGCAAGCGAATGTAACGACGAGATTGCAGAGTCAGCGAAAGAAAGTGGTAGATGTCGAAGAGGAAAGTGAAACTGAAAGTTCAAGTGAAGAGGAAAACGAAAGCGATGATCAACAAAGTTTAATGCAAGACGGTATAACAGCAGAGATGAGTGAACAAGAGATGGCTGCATGCAAGAATGGTAATCTAAATGAAACGAAAGAGGATAATGAATGTGATGTGGCGATAGCAGATTTGTTTCAAGAAGATGAGAAAGATGAAGAACAACAGATGCAGATTGCAGACGCAAAGAAATTCGAAGAACAGCAGAGACAAGATGAATCATTGAAAGCATGGTGGAATTTAGCGCCAGATAAAGAATCTGAATTCTGCGTGGTAAATGGCTTACTGTACAAGAGATATCGAATATTAGAGCAAACGATATATCAATTGGTGTTACCAAAAGAGCGACGAATGAAAGTGATGGAGTTGGCTCACGAATCAGTATTTGGAGGACATCTTGGAGAAGAGAAAACTAGAGAACGAATAAAGTTGTCTTTTACGTGGCCAAAGATGAGAAGAGATATAGTGAAATTTTGCAAATCATGTGAGAAATGTCAATTAAAGGCAAGAAGTTTGGTGATGGACAGGGTTCCTATCACTCCAATTCCAAGAGAAGATGTGGCGTTTAGAAGAATTACGGTGGATTGTGTAGGACCAATCGAGCCAGCATCTGCTGCAGGTCACAAGTACTGTTTATGTATTGTCGATTCTTGCACAAGATGGCCTACAGTGTTTCTGTTGAAATCATTAACTGCGAAAGCTGTGTGTGATGCTTTGATG
Organism: Aporrectodea caliginosa; assembly: GCA_020284085.1. NCBI lineage: Eukaryota > Metazoa > Annelida > Clitellata > Crassiclitellata > Lumbricidae > Aporrectodea > Aporrectodea caliginosa. The sequence continues at coordinate 137,259 of JACEVL010000654.1, forward strand.
GAGTTGTTCATGAACGTTGGTGTACCTTCAGTGATCACAAGTGACCAAGGAACAAATTTTACTGCGAGTCTGACAAGAGAATTTCTGAATTTAATGGGTTGTAGTCCAAGATTTGACACGCCAGGTCATCCAGAGGCAGCTGGATTAGTAGAAAGATGGAACCAAACATTCAAGAAAATGATCCATCATGTAATTGTTGACAATCCAAGGCAATGGCACAAAGTAATTCCGTTTACAGTGTGGGCATTACGAGAAGTACCGAATGCAACTACTGGAATTGCTCCTTATATGTTGGTGTATGGAAAGATTCCGCGTGGACCACTGGCAATTCTAAAAGAAAGTTGGACAAGAGAAATTAATTTACCACCTCATATTGGAATCCAACCAGAAAAGTACTTGAAAGACATGAAAGCAAATATGGAAAAAGCATTACTGTTTGCAGAATCATATTCACGAGAGAAGCAATTACAGTATACGAATCAATACAACAAAAGAGCGAAACATAAAGAATTTGAACCGGGTGAAAAAGTCATTGTGTTATATCCGACTTCAACGAATAAACTGATTTCACGATGGCATGGTCCATGTACTGTCATACAACGAAGATCAAAGTACTCTTATTTGATTGATATGGGTGACGATTGTCGAAAGATAATTCACGCAAATAAAATCAGAAAGTACATTACAAGAGCAATGAGTTGTGGACTAATCGTTGAAGAAGATGAAGACTTTGGTTCAGTGGTTGAACTGCTGACAAAGAATGACTTGCAAGATGAAAAGAACTCACTGAATCTTGATCCCGATCAGATTAACCATTTAACATTGACTCAACAAAAACAATTACTGGAAGTACTGAACAAATATTCTGATCGATTTTCTGAAAAGCCTGGACTATGTACATTGGTTGAACATGAAATTGAACTGAAACCGGAATTTCGTGAAAAAGAATTTATGGCTTACCGAATTCCACTCATCTATCGAGCAGAAGTTGAACGACAAATTAAAGAAATGCTTCAAGCCAACATTATAAAACCATCTTCGAGCAGAATGGCAAGTCCGTTGGTAATTGTTAAAAAGAAAGACGGTTCTCTGAGACTTGCCTGCGACTACAGATACATTAACTCGTTCACTGTGGATTGTAAATATCCGATGCCGATTGTGAAAGATGTTTTGCACAAAGTTGGAAAATCAAATGTGATCTCGATTTTTGATTGTCGAAGTGCTTACTGGACTTGTCCTGTTAAGCAAACTGATCAATGGAAAACTGCTTTTGTTACTCACAATGGACTGTACGAGTTTACTCGTGTTCCTTTCGGAATGATCAACTCAGGAAGAACATTTGTTAAAGCAATTAACATGGTTTTACAGCCTATAAATGAATTTGCTGAGCCCTATGTAGATGACATTGCTGTGCATTCAGATGACTGGAAGATTCATTTACAGCATTTAGATGCATATTTAATGCAAATGAGACTGCATAACATTACTCTGAACTTAAAGAAATGTATCTTTGGTAAGAGTGAGGTAAAGTTCATCGGTCATGTGGTTGGTTCTGGAACGATTCAAATGAATCCAGATAGAATTGAAAGTTTAATTAATTTGAAAACTCCAGAAACGAAGAAACAAGTTAAGCAATTGCTGGGATTTTTTGGTTACTATAGACAGTTTATCAAAGATTTTGCACAGATTGCGAAGCCTCTATCTGATTTGACAAGCAAACATGTTCCAGATAAGATTGATTGGACTGATAGACATCAACAGGCATTTAATTTACTTAAAGATGCTGTACGCTCTAAAGTTGTTTTATATGTTTTTGATGTTGGAAAACCTTTTAATTTGTACTGCGATAGTAGTGATTTTGCAGTAGGAGCTGTGCTAACGCAGATGGATGATAAGGGAATAGAGCGCCCTGTGTCATTTATAAGTCAGAAGCTGACTGACACCCAGAAGAGATGGGCAACTGTAGAGAAAGAAGCCTATGCTATTGTTTGGGCTCTAAATAAGTTAAAAGAGATAATCATTGGATCTAAAGTTCACATCTTTACCGATCACAATCCTTTAACTTATCTGACTGAATCTATGTCTAAGTCTGCTAAATTGGTGCGTTGGGCTTTGGCACTGCAAACTTTTGATGTAGAAGTTAATTATAAGAAAGGACGATTAAATGTTGTAGCAGATTGTTTATCTAGATTATAAGATTGTTTATTTTACTGTTTTGTATAGTATTAAGTTTATTGCATAATTTAGTACATGATGATTTTGCAAATTTTTAAGTTTAATTTGCTCAATCCAAAGAAAGGGAAGGAGGTAATGTGAACTAATGTTTTGCATATATAATGAGCACAGGTGTTCCTTAGGTTGATATATATATAATGTGTATCGATTGTTAAGCGTTTTAGTCTTAGGCCTTAGTTGCGCTGTCGGCTCGTGGGCGCTTGGCCTAAAGTAGCCTAAATATTGGCTGACGGTAGATTGTTTTACACGTGCAGTTAGCGCGCCAAACTTAGAAACTGCTGATGACAGTGAATTTGAACTATACAGTGTAGTACGGTTGTTTTAAGGCAAGAGTTGAGTTTGTTGTTATTAAACTGTGTTTGAAGAAAGAAAGAAACATTCAAAGAACTGTGTCAATTTAATTCTTAAACAGTTAGAAGACGTTGAGCAATTTATATGTAGAGATAAGGAAAGTTCTTGAGGTAGGTCACAACTAAGAAAGAAAAGAGTTGGTGGACCTCACATTACCTAAAATTCATTCAATAAAATTATATGGATTGAGCTGCTTCTCCTACATATAGGTCGATGGTGAGCTTTAAAAAGGTGTTTTGGGACAGCTCCAACTTAAGGATTGCGTTTCTTCTTTCTCATCAAACAGTGTCATTAAACTCAAACTACTACTTACTACTCGGTTGTTGATTGAGTGTAACAGTCAGTTGAGGTCAAGGTCATAGGCCCTTCCAGCCGCAAGAAGAAGAGCTGTCCATTGAGCTAGCCCTAAAGCAGCCCTGGGTTTGAAGTGTTAGAGACTTCATTTTCTTAGGCTCGGCATATGAGGGCGAGTGGCCAGTCGTCTACCTCGCCGTCTTATCTGCCCACCGACAGTTTACGGTCAATGTACTGATTGTAGCTGAGTTAGCTAGGGGCGTACGTGGAGCGCAAATCTCCAACCAAATTTCCAACCTGGCCTCGGGGGGGTTGAACCTCTGACCTCACTCTTGACAGTCCAGCACGCTAACCACTACACCATCGAGCACCCTGGCTTCAGGCTCTTCTCTGCTGGCAAAAGTTCTGCAAAGTTTGTTCTGTCCTCCAGATGTCAACTAAAAAAACTCACCTTTCCCTAACCACTCATTATTTTTGGACGCATTATTACTTCGGCTGTTTCCGTCTCCTCTCGGAATTCTCTGACCATCGATCCGATTTACACGGGAATTTGACATTCAAAGCAACCTTCGGCTGATGCCTTGATCATCATTAAAGTGGCGTTATAGAAGTTATTAAAACATCCTCATCATCATAGGGATGATCGAAATTTTATACCGAGAGTACTTTATGGTGTATTGGCTAAACAATAATTTTCTTTAGCAATAGGTTTCAGTCACTAATACATTCCTAACGCTCTTATCTATTTGACTATATATTATTTTTGTCTAATCGATATCTAAACTGTTGATTTTGTAATCTTGTTGCGTTTGTGTCAACGAGTTTTTGAAATAAAGGAATAGTAGTAGTAGTAGTAGTATCATCATTATTACTATTAGTGTTATTCTGCAATTTGACTTACATAACGATTCTGCAAAGAAGCGACCATCAACTACTGATAGACCGTGAGCATTATAACAGTGGCGCTATAGAAGTTCTTAGATTTTAGTTTTTTCGTATGTAAGTAAAGTTGAAGCCAACGGTCATGGCAGCCGCTAACACTTTAGCCCTCGATTATAACACGCACAAAGAATTAGACACCCTTAAAACGACTGTATTCTTGGCTATATAAATATCAGTCGCGTTTGGAGTTTAGGTTCGTCTTGTCCAGGCGAGTTCAGCGGGCATGGCAGCCGCAAGATGTCGATAAAACTAATGAATACTAAGTCTTAATAAGAAAAACTAAAATTATCATTATGATGATGATAATAATAATAGTAGTAGTAGTACGTTGGGACTTAATAACATCGAGCATATTATGAGAACAAGCAAAAAATTTATATATTTAGAATCAGGAAGGAACCCAGTTAAAGACCTGCTACAGCCACATTCTGGGAAATCAAAAAAAAATTCGAACATTTTTGCTTGGCCGATGGGTCATTCTATGTCAAATCAACATGTAAAATAGCAATTTGCCCCCATATCACCTTGGATTTTTCTGAAAATTTTTGTACATAAACTGCATCCAAAACTAGGTATAACAGTGAAAATTTGAGTAGAATATCTCAAAACTTGACCGAGATATTAATTTTTGAACTTAATAAGCAAAAACCTATAGCGAGAAAACGGCATGATCCACCAAGTTTGGACTGTCATACCTCGGCCACGAAATGAGCTATATGGCTGAAATTTTTTTCATGTAATCAGTTTGTTGCGCTCTTTCCAAGTGTGTAAGAATATGAGTGGTGTTCCTTGTGATTTTTAATATAAAAAATTATAAATATTGCACAGAGGCCAATTCTCACTCAAGTTCCAGACATCATATCAGCATGCAGGAATGATAATTATATAACAATACTTATATTGTTTTAATACTGAGGTACACTGGTGCTCATCAGACATACTCAGTACCTGATTAGTTTCATTATGTCTGTGCTTTTCATGGACATCTTCCTTGCCATGATCGTCAAAGTGGGGTTTATGGCTTACCCAATAAGTTACAAATATATAGTTAATGAAGTTCATGAAAATTGGCACATATATTGTGGACACCTAGAACTGTATGGCATTGGTGAAAAATTCAGGAGGGTGTTCTATTCCTCTCCTCACTAATGAAATTTTAAGTTATTCTGCTCAAATGTTCATTGTTATTCCTAATTTTGCATGTACTTTATGTAAAAAATTTCAGAAGAATCCAAAGGGGTGTGGTGTACACCCTGATTAATGTGACATGGAATGACCCTGCTATTAGGGTTTGCACAATAATAAGCATTGAATGAACATACTCTTTGGGGAGCCGTGGGTGTGAATGCACATAGAGAGAAAGTATTGCTATCCTCCATAAAATGCATGTACATAAAGTACAGTACTAGTACATTAGTATGTTTTTGTTGTAGGCTACAGTGAACACATGATTATCAGACATACATGTATTATCATTTATGTATTACTCTTCAACATTTAAGTAACACAGATAGAGATGCAATTCACCTAATACACACGGTTAAAATGATACGAAATGAACTTTTCACATCAAAAACATCTCTTTTAATGGTTCATTTCAGGTGCAGAAGTAATCTGTACCTCAAACTTTGTTATCTCTGATGACTATGTTATTAGAAGTACTGGGATTTTTCTATTCAAATGGCTACGAAGCAGCACTGTCAATTTCACAATGATAATTTACAATTCTCTTAAAAGACCAAGGAAATCTTCACCACTGCCTAATTATGTCGGCATGATGTTAAATCTAGGTGTCCACAATATATGTGCAAATTTTCATGAACTAAAACGAAAATAGTTGGCAAGTGTTTTAAGCTAGGTCTGTCAATATCCTATGATAAAGTTCTTGAAATAACAAATCAGTTCGGAACTCTGTGTGTGGTCTATACAATGAGGAACAAGTGGTTTGTCCTCCGGTTCTAAGTGGAAACTTGTCACTGTAGTAGCCGTTGATAACTATAGATCACAATCTCAGTTCTGACACAGCTAAAAGTTCTTTTCATGGTACTGCTATTTCACTCATACAATTTCCTACATCATCGAATGCCGGTGTTGATCATTCTACGGTTCATAAATTTGAAAGTGCTTCTGGTTCATCATGCGATATTGGATTACCAATGCTTATTCAGCTGTGCCACCATGCATTTCACCTAAATTGTGCTTTGATGTTCATCATCTTCCATGTCTTCTGATTGATACTAGTACTCGTCTGACTGAATATGGCTGGCTGACCAAAGTCCAAGAGAATTTCAAAGAAGATACTGAGGCAGTAAATATTATATTGGCTATCTATCATGCTGACATCAGCATTAAAGGCAATCAGCCACTTCCGATTACAGCAATGTTACCATTCACCACAGTGCCAACACAGTCGCTATGATTAAGCATTCACAATCTGTTGTTGCCAGTGGTAAAAGAAACTGAACCTAATTAGTCATATACCAGTTGTAACTTATGACCAGCCACTTTACACTTTGGCAAAGCAAATCTATTGGCATTGGCCCAACACATTTGGTGAAAATAAATTTGTTATTATGATGGGAGGCCTAAATATCGAGATGGCTTTACTCCGAATGTTGGATCACTGGCTGGATGGTTCTGGTTGGGTGCAGTGTTTGGTGACTGCCGGAGTGGAATTGCCAAATCATTTATTACAGCATCTCATGTTAAGCAAACTTGCTATGCTCACACTGTTACTGCTGCAACTCTGTTTTTCTGTTTGAACCATTGCTACTCACAATACTTTTATGGTGGTTGGCTGACCGAGAAGAAATCTTGTCATCTGGCGTTTTCACAGAGCTAATTCATTTAAGGGATATGCAGAATCTGAAAGAAACACATCCTGACATTGTGTCTCAATTTTCTGCATCATATTTCACTGTCTCCAAGTCAAACCAGCATTTTTCAAATATTTCCATTGACCATGTTCACGAGCAGCTGTGACCGACAGTGATGCAGTTCTTAGTCGATGGATAATTCCTGGACCAGAGATAATTACACCATTTGATATTGACTGTTGTCACTGTACTTATATAAAACTTGTAAATGACTTTTATTAGGAAGAAATTATACTGGTTATTGGAATCAGGTGATTTTATTAGGAAAAACTTGACTGATTTAAATCATGATATATTGAAATCAATCTAGTCTGTAAAGTAGCAAGCCATATGAAATTAAAAAAAATGAAGCTAACTGAAGATTCCATATTTTATTACCACAATAATTAATAGTTTCTATTTTTGCCAAGAGGTTGTTGCCATTTTTGCCAAGAGGTTGTTGCCATTTTTGCCGGGACGGTTATAGCCATGGCAATAACCGGTTATAACCGGTGGCAGGCAACAACTTGCCAACCCTGACTGCAACAATGCAGAACTGAGCTTTTTCTGTGGCAGGCCCAATGATCTGGAATGGTCTCATCCTCTCTGAAATTCTGCAACCGTTGCACTTGCTCTTTGGAACGGACTCCCAAAAGACTCCCAAAAGTCTCATCCTCCTACCTCACCTCTTAATTTAACCTCCACACCACATGCACTCTCCTCTTCTGCTTTCCACTCATGACTTAAAATCGAACTCTTCAAGCTATCCTATCCTGATTCTACTCATGCGCCACCACACGACCACCATCATCACCGATTATATTTACCACCGTAGCACCATGCATGCTGTCTCTTCAGCTTGATCTTACCGGATTTTGACCTGGCAAATGGCTTCTCTTTCAAATTTCCAAATATCTAAATGTTTTGTTCCTTGAACATTTAGTAAAACTACGTCATCACCACATGGCTTCACGATTCGGTAGCCTAGTTGAATCCTTCTTGCTTGGTTTGTGTACCATATGTAAACTATTTCTGCTAATTTTGTCTGGTCAGCAATAAGTTTACCTTCAGGCTTATGGCGTTCTTGGAAATTCAACGTATTTTCTAATTTTTATATTCATTTCAATAAATGTCTGGTTTGCTATTATTGTCCGCAATCAAACTCAAATACGACTCAAACTACATCTTAGCTACTAGTGACAGCTGGTTCCTACCAGCGCTAAAATTATAGAGCAATGTTGTTCAGATAACTGCTTAAAACGTTACCATTACAGTGTGGAAATTCAAAAAAGTTTTAAATGTGGAGGGGCACATCCCCCTCCCAAACCCTCCCCTATCGGTGCTGCGCGCCTCAGCGATCGTCCTTCGGACGCTCCTTCTTTGTAACCAGAACCAGCGTCAGATTTTTGTGAGTTTCGGGACAGAGTTTTGTCACGTGTCACTGTTTGGCACAAAATTACAGACTCTAATTAAAAGTACGCACTGTAAAACATTTCACCATGTTTTGAAAGCGACTGCTTATTACGAAATGGCTAAAACGAATAGAAAACGAGTAATTACTATGAAACGACAAGTTATTATGAAATACAAATGCACGTGTTCAGACCCAAAATATTTTATTTACCAACGCTATTTTGGGAAAACCATGCAAGAAGTAACGATGGTAGCACAATTGCTATTTGCTTCTTAACTGCGAACGCCCAATAGTAGCCCAAATCCAACGTTCCTCCTACGCGAAATTAGGTCAAATGTATTAGGCCACCAGGACGCCAAAAAAATAGTGCTAATAACTTAATTTTATTATAATTCTTAAAAAGTTCGCCCACGATGTGGCTGTAGCTGACTATTGTTAGCAATACTTATATACTCTACAAAACAAATATTTTGCTTGTTCGTTCAGTTTGCGTGGTTTTAAAGGTTTCAGTTCTCTAGCCTCCGCACTATAGTAGGAGTAGTAGTAGTAGTAGTAGTAGTAGTAGTAGTAGTAGTAGTAGTAGTAGTAGTAGTAGTAGTAGTAGTAGTAGTAGTAGTAGTAGTAGTAGTAATAATAATAATAATAATAATAATAATAATAATAATAATAATAATAATAATAATAATAATAATAATAATAATAATAATAATAATAATAATAATAATAATAATAATAAAGAGGGTGAAATACTCTACAATTACTACCAGCCATGACTTTGTAGCTGTCGCCATGGAAACCGGCGGCGCTTGGAGCAGCGAAGGTCTGCAATTCATATCAGAGTTGGGAAGCCGGATAACGGACGCAACGCACGATCCACTGGAGACATCGTACTTGTTCCAGCGTATCTCAGTAGCTCTGCAACGGGGAATGCCATCTGCCTCTCCGGAACATTGCCAACGTTCTCTGAGATCTGCTGAGATGACTTTTCAGACAATAACAGCAACAACAACAACAACAACAACATAATAATAATAATAATAATAATAATAATAATAATAATAATAATAATAATAATAATAATAATAATAATATATATATATATATTGTATTGTATTGTATTTGAACACTTGTTATAGCGCCCCTACCAGATTGCGCCTATTCAGAGGCGCTCCCGACTACAGCGCGGACGCTGAATCGGAGTTTCACGCCGAAGCGCATGAGCAATTGCGAGTGAAGGACTTGCCCAGGGTCCCTACACGGCAGCTTTGAGGTGGATTCGAAACCGCAACCCTCCAGCTGCAAGGCACCGAACATACCCCTACACCACCGCGCCCCAGTTGTATTGTGTTGTGTTGTGTTGTATTGTATTGTACTCCACGTTTATAATGCGACCGAGCCACCCGCAGTAAAGATCCGAGAAATTAATCTCTGATAAACCGACCGACCGTGAATCGAACCCGGGGCGTCGGCGTGACGAGCGGGCTACCAACCCACTCGGCCACTCAGGATCTCTCTCTCTCTATCTATCTATATATATATATATATATTTATTTATTTATTTATTTATTTGCATAAAATACATGCATGAAATGGCTGTATAAGTGTTTTCACATTAGGAGAAGCTCTGGACTTGACAAATGACGGAGAACAAACGGAGATCATTTATTCGTACCAATCGCCGCCAAATGGCTGGCGTCAGGAACTGATTGTGATGATGATGGTGGTGGTGGTGGTGTTAGGTCCATCCGAAAAGACAGCAGCCACAGCTGGGTTGTATTGACCAGCTGATATACACCGCCTGATTAACTCTGACGTTCTCTACTCACGCAACAAACCAATTGCCCGTCCACTTTTAACTCTTCCAGCTTCAATCACTTCGAGCTTCATCTGGTCTTCACTGATCCCAGTCTAATCCGTGCGGCACGATAGATGATGGCTTAGTGCTTAGAGGGCTCGGTATTTAACGCTGAGAGTACGGGTTCGAAACTCCATTGAGCCGGTTACTGTGAATCGACTTTGAGCAAGTCGTTGACTCACAAGTCCTTCACTCACAAATCCTTGCCAATTGCTCAGCGCCATCGAGTTTGCAAGAAATTTTGTAATGCAATCCGTTGCAATCGTTAAACACCTTTAAAACGATTCTTTCATAGACTATATATTAATCAATGCCACCAGTCAAATAGGTGTGTCTGTTCTCAATTTCTCGCTATGTCGGTTGTACTAAAAGTGGTCACTAGCTAAGGGAGGGAAGCCAAGTCTCCACCTATTATTTTCGACAATTGGTATTAATTCAATATTTCTAAATTGGTTGTTTGTGTAGGTAAGGTAATTGTAATGCATAGAACTCAATATTTGAGCTGTTCTTTTTATTATATTGAACTAATCTTGAACAACATTCCTATAAACGTTGGTTACAAGACTCTAAGTAATAACTGTGCTTTGTTTGCCATGTTCATAATGGATAATTGAACCTGTCTGTACACTTATAGTATATCGAACACTGTATTTAAATATGATATAGAGGGTCCGATGTTAAATTATTTAGATTAGAAGACATGTATATGTATATAGATACATGCATATATATATATAATTATATATAACTATATCATGAACTTTCAGGATGTCACACGGTCTTTCTAGCTATAGGTAAAACAATGGAATAATGGTCTGTGTATTCATTTTACTGAACTGTATTATGTCATGGGATGTCGTTAAACAATGGATTACACTTACCTTATAAGATGGAAAGTACGGACACTTAGCCAAATTTCCTCTGTGCTAGAACACCTTCAAATCGCTGTCTACGTACGCTATATATAAATCAATTTCGTGTACTCGGTAGTTGTTCCATGGAATAGAAACGAAAATTGAGGAAAGCTCTATTAAAATCAACTGAAATACATCAAAAACTTGAAGACGTCAACGACCTTTGACTCTATAAGAGGTCGTTTAACATTGGAATACCAACGTAATCACATGGCTATGGATAGGCCATATTCTGTCTAATTCTTGGTTGAAACACATAGATATAAGTGACTATAACCTGTGTTCAGAAATTGACAGCTGCGGTTCTAAGTCTCACGATGTCATGCATTTCACACTGAGAACACTCCTTTCCTAAAAATCCTATCCTGATTGCTACCTTTCCACGTACCTCTCTCGCCGATCCAATTCTATACAACATCCCGTGATGTCGTTAAATATAGGATACTTACAGGGGTACTTACCTCCATCTTCTCCCTCATTTGAGACTCTTTGCAGCAATGCGGATACCAACTCTTTGCCTGTATAATAATTCTGCATAATGCTTGCCAAGTGTTGCATAAATTGTTACCGCCGATCAAGCAAACTCGCTACTCCCTGCGGCCACGGTCCCATAACCATGAATGCTCATGTTTGACAACCTGACTCAGAAATCCTTCCTTGGCAGCCTGTGGCAGGATGCTATACAAATAAATAACGTTTCCCTAGATCTGGATATTAATTAAGCTCTTTTATTTTTCCCTTTTGATTAACCCTAACTCTTCCTCCCCTATTTTCCCCTTGATATACAAAACTTCCCTTATTCAATTCTTGGCTTGTATATGTAAATTTTTGTTTGTTTGTTTGTTTGTGTGATTGAATGTATGAAGCTTGCCATGTACAGTGCTGTGCGTTTGCTAGTCATCATCATCATCATTACCATGGGCTCAGTGCGTTTGCTAGTGCTTCTTATTAAAGAATATGCTTACTCACTCACTTACTCACTTACTCACTTACTTACTTACTTAGTTACTTACTTATTTACTTATTTACTTACTTACTTACTTACCTACTTACTTACTAACTTACTTGTTGCTTGCTTGCTTGTTTGCTTACTTACTTAACAAAAGTTGCGCTATGCTCCGACACCTTTAAATCACATTTTAGGCACGCTATATATGTCAGTTTAATTAAATCACTAAATTAATCGAGTTGCCTAAACTTTCAAACGAAACAGATGGATGAAAGCTATCATTATTATGAAAATATACAGAACCATTTCGAATAACTTTAAAGACATCAACGGTCTTTGTAGCAATAAGATGTCGTTAAACAATGAAATACCACTACTGCATTCTATTAATTTGAACAGAATTTTGACCCTCTGTAAGTCTTACGAACGATAATTGTTCACAAGAATATTTTCATATGTGGCGGACAGGCCACAAGGCAGAATGAATGCTATGTGATCTATAAACAGCTTTAATATTGATTTTCTGTTATACGGCGTCGCGCCTCTGAATCGCTAGATGGCGTTTAATCAGCGCTCGATTCGAGTTTTAATAAATATAATTAAATTATACGCTCGCTTAATGTTGGCTATTTTATCGTTTTAATCTATCAATTAAATTAAAGTACATCTTCCCACGTCCTATAGTTGAAGCCTAAAGATAGGCATCGCCTAAATCAAGCCTTAGGAGCTATCTTTTAGACACCTCGTGTTAAGAACTTGTGTAGGGAGGCATTTATAAGCGCTGAGAGCTACAGCATACATGGTCGATAGATGAATATAGGCTGCCTCACGGTGTTTTGCCTATAACGTAGAGTGGTTGTGCACTGCTCTACACATAGCGACATGGTTCTTTAGTGTCGTTATTTCGGGAAAGTTACGGGCGCCACCGCGTCCAAAATAAGACAAGACTAATCAGTGCGCTCCCGTGTGACAGCCGCTCACACGGTCGGGCCAATGCCGGCTATCGCTGATCTGACGGGGTAGGGCCCATCTCGTTGTTGATCGCGAGCCGGCCCGAGCTTTGATCGTGGGAAGCTGATCGGGGAAAGACCGATCGTGAGATAAAGGCTCACAGGTCTAATACGGGGAAGGTGTCACCCTGTTGGTGTCGATCGGAAAGTACGCGGAGATACCGACAGGTCTGTAACGAAAAATCAAAGTCCGTTTCCGCGTAAAGTTCGGAGTACGTGAGTTACGGGAAAACCAGTTAACGGCGAGTGAAAATCAAAGCCCGATTTCGCGTAAGGTGCGGAGATCGGGGAGAGACGGGAAAATCAGTTAACGGCGAGTGAAAAATCAAAGTCCGGTTTCCGCGTAAAGTTCGGAGAGCGCGGAGAGACCGGGAAACTAGTTAACGGCGAGTGAGTAAATACGGGGAAAATTCCCGCTGGCCCGGTTCGATCAAATACGGGGAGGGTGACCCCGTTGGTGACAGATAAATACGAGAAAAGTTTCCCAGAGTTACCATTCGATAAATGCTGCACACCAGTGTGGTAAAGTACGGGGAGATGGTGACCCCGTTGATACCGTTCGTAAAACAATGGCGGATCTATCCGCATATTCTTTTCAACTTGCGGGTCTACCGCATCTTTTCTATTGGCGGGCTGGTAACCGAAATATCTCTGTTTCGCGGTTTCCCCGTGGAATATCTTTCTTTTCGTACTTGCCTCCCGCGGTTTCCCCGCGGATTTCCCGCGGATTATTTTTCTTTGCGTATCTAGCGTCGTTCATAGTAACTTTCGCGGTTTTCTTGCGGATAATCTTTCTTTGCGTACTTTACGTCGGTTGTACTTATTACCGCGGTTTCCCCGCGGTAAATATCTACTTGCAGGACTAGCCGCATTATCTTTGTTCGCGGTTTCTCCCGCGGTTTCCTTTACTTGCGGGACTAGCCGCATACCTCTCTGTTCGGGGAGCTACCCGACAGATCTGACCGTGGTTCGTTCAGGTGTGAGAGACAGTACAATACCCTAACAGGGAAGTAAATACACAGGTCTGTGAGAAACAAAGGGGTAACGTTAGTTACACTTACCCCTAATTCCGGCAACGGAATCGAGTCCAAGGATTCAGAAACGAATCCTGTGAGTCCGTGCGCTCCCGGGCACAACCGTGACGCTCGCTACCTGATTCGGAAAGTTTGATTCAAGGATACCTGAGGCGGAGTAAGGGCCCACTCTCGTTGGCAGGTCCCGGATCAGATTGTTTCGGATAGCGTGAAGAAAGGTTGTGTAAGACTTAAGCCGGGGAAGGGGGTACTCGCGAGACACAGCGAGTCAACGCCCTTGGTGAAGAGTACGAAAACCCCAGGTGGGGAGATCAACGCAGACCAAGAGAGTTACCGATCAGTGGAAGTCCGGGTATTCGGATACCCAGATCAAGATTAACGCAGACCAAGAAAGTGATTGATACGTGTACGTTCGGGTAGTCAGGTACCCACGTAGATACATATTTGCTTGTCGTAACATACAGCTCTGAGAACTGACTGAAGTGAGGCTGGGCCTCCTGCGTGGGTTGGAACAGAAGTTCTGTGTAGATAGCGAAAGGTTATAGAGAGGACCTTCACTATCAGAGTCCGTAGATACCTTACCAGTGTTTCTTTCTTTCGAAGCAGAATAATTTATCCCTGTGTTGGTCGTTCTTTGCCAACACAGAGGAGAGTGTCGTTCTTTCTCTTTCGGAGTAGAATTTATCACTGTGTTGGTCGTTCTTTGCCAACACAGATACGAGTGTTTCTTTTTCTTTTGAAGTAGAATTATCACTGTGTTGGTCGGTCTTTGCCAACACAGAGACGGGTAAGGGAACTTACTGCGTCAATTGTGGTGCATGACAATATACGTGGGAGGCCGCATGCCAAACACGGAAATGGACAGAAGACACATGACGGTAGGAAGACGCGTTGCCCCATGGACAAATGTATAGGACGAGTTGACGTAGAGATTTGTCCCCAGTATGCTCTAGGGCTAGAAGACGTAGAGAGCTGATATCAGTAGTGTCTAGGCCGAGTTGACATAGCTATGTTTCAAGTATTGTCTAGGACGAGCGATGTAGAGTTGTTACGGGTATTGTCTAGGGCGAAATGTGCGTAGCGACTTTGTCATAAGTATTTCTGGTCCCGGAACTTAGAGAACGTTTGGTGTCCCTTATTATCGGCGATGGTTTATAAGAGTCACGAGATGTAGAATGGTGAGTCGAAGTTCAGATCAGGTAGAGGGAAGAGGAAGCGCGTAGCTAAGAAGGTAAACAGAGAAAGACTATATGCTAGTAAAAGAACGAAACCCTGTTCTCAGAGACGGCCATCCTCAGGACGTTGCCCATCCACCTGACCGTGGAAGAGGCAGAGTCTGACATCGATATAGAACCGTATAGTGTTACCTCTCTTAGAGAAACGGCCCAT
>JACEVL010000654.1:155000-267500 GCA_020284085.1 Aporrectodea caliginosa
CATGCATTCATTGTTATATGAAACAAAAAGGGTTTAGTTGAGTTATCAACAACTTCCTTGTGACCTAATTGGCCGTTGTACTAGTTATCGAATGTTGAAAGCTTGTGTCATTTCGTTCTCAAATTTAACCTTACGATATTTCGAAACTGTAATTGTTATTGAGAGTTTAACGACAGCTTTTGGCAACAAATTCGTTGACATAAATTATTTTGAACAGTTCTCACCGCTTGTATTTTAACTTTTATTAGTATTGCAATTTGTTGCTTCTATTGCGCCGGAGAAGGAGAGAGAAAGAGATATATTATAGACGGACAAACGTAAAGACAAACGGATATGAGGAAAATCAAACAAATTGTAGGGAAATGGGTAGACATAAATAAAGAGAACGTTAGAGAGGGAGATGTGAGGAGACAGATAGATAGACACACAGACAGAGTGAGAGATGAATAGAGTTAGACAGAGAGATAGACACACAGACAAACTAAGAGATGGACAAAGCAGGAGAGACAGAGACAGGTCGAAGTCATCGTAAACTGACATTTTATTGAATCAACAAATTTCGCTGTTCGATTACATCTGAAATCAGCAATTCCTTAAACTTAATAATATTATGCTGTAGCCATTTGCGATCTAAAACTGCAATGACGAAATCGTCGTATTTGTTGCGAAGATTAAGACCGTTTAAAAGGTGTTTAGTTGTTGGGTTTCATTTAATGTTCTCATAATTCAACGACATCTTGCGTTTTATAGGGCAACTGAGTAGTAGCTCCTGTTTTAAATAAAATCTAATGGCTGCTTGGCAGTTGACGTCACCCTCCTGCTTTTCCAGGATTGGGATTGGCAATACACGGCATTAGTGCAGATAGTGACAGTCCCATAACTGGAGAAAAGGGCACGTTATTTTGATAAAGAGATACAGGCAGACATAATGAGAGTAAAGTAGGCCTATACACAACTAAGGACAATGAGAAAACGCAAGAGAGGGAGAGGCGAAGAGACAGAGAGATAGACACACAGACCGAGTTAGAGATGGACATAGCAGGAGAGACAGAGACAGGTCAAAGCGACGGCAGACTGAAATTTACTGAATCAAGAAATTTCCACGCTTCTACGAAACCTGGCAGACATATTTCATTATTCTGGTCGATGTTTTTTTGCATAATTATTTAGTTAACTGTGTCTAAATTCGCAAAGAAATAAAATTGGGATAGTCGTTTTTTTCCACAAAGTAACGCTACTGCGCGATAGCCGCATTTTATTCCGTACGTAAGGACCTTTTAAAAGGTGTTTAATTATTAGGTTGCATTATGTTCTGATAACCGTTTAGCGACATCTAACGTTTTTTCGAGGCAACTGAGTAGTGGATCCTGTGTTTAACAAAGATTCATTCATTCATTCATTCATTCATTCATTCATTCCGGATATTTATATAGCGCCTTTTCAAGAAACCTACTCAGAGGCGCTCCCAGCCCAGCCACGGCCAAACAGAAAGGACTTTAGTAGTTGGTAGAAAGCAGGCAAATCATTCCAGGGCAGTAAGCGTAACGTAAGCGACAGCCCATTCCAAGTGGAGGGGCCAACAACCGAAAAGACTCGACGCTGTCTGACCGAGGAGCGGGCCCGAGGGACCAATAGCTCCCCCTTAGTCGAAGAGCGCAGCGCTCGACGAGAGGCTAAGACAGAAACCGGGCGACAGAGTTAACGACATCTTAAGACTGCCTGGGCATTGGCATCCCTCTCCTGCTTTCCCAGGCTTGGTGCTGGTACTACCTGGCTTTAGGAAGTATTCACTGATAAAAACTAATTGGTACTATTCACTGAGAATTGTTAATTGCTATTATTATAGGTTCAAACAACTAATCTCCAGTAATCACTGAAAACTACTCTCCGCTACTATTCGCCGGAAACTACTAATCATTAGTAAACAATTAAACCCACTCATCGATAGGGTGCAATGAAAATACTAATCGTTTGTATACAATCAAAACAACTATCGCTAGTAGACAATGAAAGCTACTAATCGCTTGTATACAATAAAAACTAGTACTTTTTACTATTCCTTGAAAGCCACTAATAGTTAGCATTCACTGAAAACTACAATGCGCTACTATTTACTGAAAATTACTAATCGCTAGTACGCACTGCAAACTACTGATCGCTCGCAGACACTGCTAAACTACTCATTGCTCGTATTCACAAAAACAGACAAGTTCCTACTTTGTCTAAGAATTCGTCGAAGTTAACAGTGTTGTTGACCAGGAAATGTCATCAATTCATCAGTATTTAAGATAGGTCTCAATATTGTATTGTATTTATAAATTTATAAAGCGCTTCTCACAGTGAACACCAATCAGAGGCGCTCCCTGTGCGAAAGACCGCGAGCGTAAAGATACTCTTTTAATAGACAATAGACACCTTTGAAATGGTTACACTGTAGATTATATATTTGTCCGCGAATCGCATTTATAATTATTGAATGTGAGTACCCTTTATTCATATTATGTTGCGACGCCGTTCGTCGTCAACGGCCTTGGAGGCCAAAAGATATATTAATTTTTAAGTTCTGTAAATTATTTCTCAAATGGATGTACGGATGGATGGATGGATGGATGGATGGATGGATGGATGGATGGATGAATCTATGGATGGATGGATGGTTGGATGGATGGATGGGTGCAGATTTGCATGGATGGATGGATGGACGGACGGACGGACTGGACGGCCGACCGGACGGACGGATGGATGGATTGATGGATGGATCGATGGATGGATGGATGGATGATGGATGGATGGATGGATGGATGGATGGATGGATGGATGGATGGATGATGGATGGATGATGGATGGATGGATGGATGGATGGATGGATGGATGGATGGATGGATGGATGGATGGACAGAAGGAATAACTGGATTTCTGTTCCAGAGAAATTAGCTGAATTTCTCTCGTTGAGAAATATCCGACCACCTGTTGGGGGAATCACCGAATTTTGTTTCAAGCGTAGAGAAATCGCAATTTTTTTTCATTCTCTCAGAGAAATAAAACAATTTCCGTAGAGAAATCGATTAAATTCTCTCCCGCACATATATCCATGTGTTCAGATCGTTTGTGGACATACCTTGTCTCTAGTCTCATAGCATACACTCTGTAATTCGCTGCCAGCAACTTATGTTTTACTTCCACCAACGAATCAATTCATTGTCAGAATTGCATTTGATTTTATTTGCCAAAATAAAACAGGATTTTCCAACGACCTCAATATTTTGATAATAATATAGGCCAAGTCTAGTATTCATTTTTCCTGCTTAAAGTAGAGAATTTAAGGAGCAGTTGGATATTCTGTAAAAAGAGTGTTTTAACGTTTCGAAATCCTGTACGTACAATTATGTGCTATAATACTGCAAATTTGTCCTTCAGTTTATTTGTGTGTTTCTTTGTTTGTCATGCACTAAATTGTAATCAACAATCGTAATCTTCCAAACTTCTAAAGCGCCCACTCGAAAGCCAAGCGCAGGGCACCAGCTTATTCACGAGCAATAAATGCTCGCGAACTGAACGCTCTAGCGATATGAAAATCTAATGCGAATTGCTAGAAAAACTCAATATTTTCAGCCTACTATTTACTTTAAATTCCTATATAATGGACATTTTAAGTTTCGATAGGGTGACATTCAAACCCGTATGCCAATAAAGCGGGAACGATATATTGGATAGAACTATACGGAAGCACATTCACTAGGGGCGACACGTAAATAACATTGCACACAATGTTCTCCGGTGCAAAGGGACGCAGCCGCTGAGGACAGTAAGTTCAAACGCTAAGCGGCGAGGACGCTGAGTTAGATGTTATTAAATTCAAATACCTGGGGGCGTAATTACGGAGGACGCGGAGTCGACAAGGGACATAAGGAAAAGAATTGGGCTGGCGTCAGCAATGTTTGGGAAGCTGAGGAAACTATGGAGATCAGGCAACATCTCAACAAGAACAAAAACCAAACTATACGAAACACTGGTGATACCGGTCCTCACGTATGGAGCAGAGTCTTGGTGCATGAAAAAGGAGGACGAGAGAAGACTCCTGGTGGCGGAGATGGGATGGCTACGAGGACTACTGAATAGATCACGAAGAGAAAAGATACGGAATGAGGTGACACGAGAAGAACTGGGACAGAAGGAAACGGTAGTGGAAAGAATAAAGAAACGAAGACTAACATGGTATGGACATGTGATCAGGATGGAGAACGGAAGAATGCCGGCAAAGGCGCTGCACGGAGAGGTGGAGGGAACGAGGAGCAGAGGACGTCAGAAGAAGAGATGGATAGATAACGTACTGGAGGACATAGAAGACAGAGGATGGGACTTAAGAAGGGCAATAGAACTCGCAAGAGACCGACCGAAATGGAGAAGTTTTGTTAGAGCCTCATCGTCAGCGAATACTTGACGGCGGAGAAAGAAAGAAAGAAAGAAAATTCAAATACACGGGTGAAGCTCTAGCGAAATGAAATTTTTATCGACTCTTTTCACGCGAATTTCTAGGTCAACGCAACAATTTTCAGCTCAAAATATCGAATCAATTTTGAGATATGGACATTTTAAGTTTCGATACGGTGACTACCGTTGCAACGCCGCCATTTATCGTTACGTCATTCGAAGGCGGACTAAAATATGCAAATCAAGCGGATTACTAACCTGGGGAAACCATGAAAAATTACGTCTCGCCAATTGAACACTAGATATATGAAATTTAAGTTGACACAATTTGACATTAAACTGTTCAAACAAAATCGAGTGGAAGCTGCTGCTGCTCTGTCCGAAAGAATAAACTCAATGATTATCCGTTTCAATTCTTCAACTTTTAATAACGCAAAACGGGGCTCTAGAGAGATGTGGGCGGAGGTCAACCGCATACGAGGTACAGATAGACAGTCGGCCACCGCACCTGAAGGAGTAACTGCGACTACTCTCAATCAACATTATGGCAATATTTCAACAGATCAGCAATACGTGCAACCCAGGCTTAAATCAACAGCAACCAATGAGACTCATGACATCTTCTATGAGTACAACATCTTCGTGATGCTGGAGGCTGTTGGACGTACAGCCACTGGCCCCGACGAGATGTCACCTTGGCTCTTGAGCAGGACAGCATCTGTATTGGCAGAACCCATCACATGCCTCTTCAACCTTTCAATAAGAAACTCATATGTTCCTCCTCAATGGAAAATGAGTATCATAACTCCAGTTCCAAAAGTACGCCGACCGGCAACAGAAGCAGACTACAGACCAATCTCGATCACACCCATCCTGTGCAGAGTGCTCGAGCGACTTGTGGTGCGTAAATTTTTCTACCCCATCTTGACACAGGCGCACAGCAATATGGGATTCTCTGACCAATATGCTTTCCGGCCCACTGGATCAACCTCAGCAGCCATCATCTCCATAACACATCACCTTGCTGAAATGCTCACCACCCACCCATATGTACATCTGGTAGCACTCGACTTTTCAAAGGCGTTTGATACGGTTCAACATTCTTACCGGGCTGAGCAGCTAGCTGAACTGCCAATTCCAGATAACGTATATAACTGGATCATCGCCTTTCTCTACAAGCGACAGCACAGAACTAAATTTATGGGCGTCACCTCGAGCGCTATCGAAATCAACGCCAGTATTGTTCAAGGATCTGGGCTGGGTCCTGTTGACTTTATAGTGGCAATATCCAAACTAAAAACACGACACTCTACAAACAAAATTATAAAGTACGCGGATGACAGCTACCTCCTTATTCCATCAACAAATAGCGAATTGATAACGTCCGAAATCGATCATGTCACCAAATGGGCTGATTCTTGCAATTTAAAACTTAATCATTCTAAGATCCAAGAGATGATAGTTCGTCGACCAATGAGAGGGTTGGGTGTTGATCTTCCAAAAGTTACACCGGGCCTCGCCAGGGTAAAGCACATGAAGATCCTAGGTGTCACTTTGCCAGAACAATTCAACTTCGACACGCATGTTAACAACATTGTCATTAAGGCTAGGCAGTCAATGTATGCCCTCCGCGTTCTAACAGCACATGGGTTAAAGGGCTAATCTCTGTGTGATGTAACAAATGCTACCACAGTGTCGCGGATGCTCTATGCGGCCCCGGCGTGGTGGGGCTTTGTGGGGGTAGAGGGACGCTCTCGTCTTCAGGCAACTATACGGCGACTGGTCCGGTCTCGTTATCTACTGGAATCCTACCAAAGTTTCGAGCAACTTTGCAGAAAAGCAGACTCTAACCTCTTTTCTACCATCATCAGCAACCCTGCACATGTATTACATCAACTACTGCCTCCCGTGAAAACTGTTTCATACTCGCTACGTCCCAGAACCCACAATAGAATAATACCCAAGGAAAACTCTCTATCTCGTAAAACATTTGTCACACGGATGCTTTATACTTAATTTTTTATCGTAATCGTAATCGTAATCGTAATCAAGCATTTATATAGCGCCACTCAAAACAGAGGCGCTCCCGACCCGAGCCAGTCTCTTCACTGGTAAAGGGAGGTTTTCAGGCGCTTGCGGAACTGGTCAAAAGAAATAGAAAAAAGGTCAGTCCTGAGGGACTGAGGTAACTGGTTCCAGCTATTGGGACCAACAATAGCGAAACTCTATATATTATATATTTGATGATCTTTGTACACCAAAATGCGGTTAGCAGTTGGTTTTTCAATAAAGGATATACTTACTTACTTACTTTTTATTAACAACCGTTTAAGCCCGTTGAACCCGGGCGACTCGGCAGATGGCGCCACTTGGTAAAGCTCCACGCCAATCTCCCCGGGCTAAGCCGGGTACGAAAGTCTACTACTGTATAAAATACAAAGCTTTATATATTGAAGTGTGTAAATTGATCTTGATCTTATCAATTTTAGCACGTGCAGTGAACAATATTATAGCTTTGAGTCATTTGTAGCATTTCGACATAATTATTTGTCCCAAGTTAAGATGATTACGTCACCATACTTTACCATAACTTGTCTGGCCATATTAGTGTGTATGGTGTTTCCAGATTTAACTGTCACGAAATATTTTTACAGTCCGCGAGATAGATGTTGTAATTCTTATTGTAATCGATGTGTCTTAACATTGAACAGTCGACGTTTGTAACAGTTAATTGTGCGTTAAACTGTATTAGGTGTATATGTACCGCTCCATGCAGCGCTTAAGACACCCCTTTTAAATTTTACCGGTTATTATAAAGGCAGTGAAAATCTTGTCGAAACAGCTGCTGCAAAAGTATCGATGTCTTATAATTGTGTTTCCGTCATATTAAACATTATAGAAAATTTGAAACTCGTTATTTGCTTATGAAAAACTGTTGATCACATCAACTCGTTTTATTTATATCAAGCTAAGGCTAATAATGTAGGAAAGTCATTGTTAGAAAGGTGAACTAAGGTAAAATTAGGTGAGGTAAGGTGAGATTAAATTAAGAAGGGGCCTGTGTAAATTTACGATGGTAACGTACGGGAAGGAACAGCGAGATCAGCTAAGGTAAAGTAACGTATGGTATGTTATGACATGGTAAAGAGCCGTACTGGAATTCAAACAGTCGATGTAGTTTAAGAGCGTAGATTCCCCGCCACTGCCGCTTTCGGGTGGTACCAGTCTCAAGCCGGGGAAAAGGTGGAGGGCTATGTCATGACACAGCGTCGTTAAACAGCAAACTACTTACATACTCGTAAATGACCCGTTACGTTATAATGTCAAGTAAGGTAAGATCAACGTTAACGGGTTTGGTAACCGCAAGATAAGCGCGCAACATGCACAACAAAATTTTAGCATAATTTAGACACCTTTAAATCATTAAAGTCCAAGTTCATTTAAAGCGTATTTCGTCTAATCTACAGTAAATTAACTGTTGATGACACATAGTTGGGTCGGAGACTAGTCTTCAGTTTCAGAGTTAGTAAGAAAGTTTAAGAAACTAATTGTAATAATCCCAGAATTTATGTAGCGCCACGGTATTAATACTCAGGAATACACGGTAGTCGATTAGTTAGAGCTAAAAAAATGCAATGTATTAAATCAGCGCCTTTGGAGTTTACTGAAAATGCAGTGTGATTTTCGTTAACGATAACGATAACGAAAATGTTCGTTAACGAAAATAAAATGACTTCGTTAACGATAACTATAACTATAACTAAAAAATATCATTAACTATAACTATAACTATAACGAAAATAACACTAACGAAAATTCATCTTTATTTTCGTTAATACAAAAAATAAAAATAGGAAGTGCAATATGGACGATTCGACATAAATGAGAACGAAAAATGCGAAATTTTTATTGTGAAATTTGTCAGTTACTTTGGAAACTCGTGTATTCATGAAGCTGACTGTACCCATGCTTCAAAGGTTTTCATAGCTCTGAGTAAATTGTGAAACAGCGTATTAATACGCACAATTTTGCTTATAGACTTAATTATTGTAACTAAGTAGTAACTAAAATTAACTAAAATAAAAAAATCCATTAACTATAACTATAACTATAACTAAAAAATAATACTAACTATAACTATAACTATAACTAAAATAAAAATCATTAACTATAACTATAACTATAACTAAAAATAAAATCTGTAAGGAAAATCACACTGTGAAAATGTGCTATATTAAGTGATAAAATAATAATAATAATAATAATAATAATAATCTTTTCTTTATTGAAGCGCCTGACAAACGCACTGCGCTGTACATTTACATGTTATGCAATTGAAACAATCTTAACTAGTTAACTACTAACAGAACAGACAGCCTGTAATACACGGCGCTAATAGCAGCCTACAAAGCAAATCCGCCCTAACGGGGCTCGAACTCGGTACCTCTCGCACTCTTCGCCAGATGTTATCCAACGCGCCACCGATACATCTATTAATCTGAATCTCATAGCAAAGACTTTCCAGTGTTTAACGACAGTCTGTGGCTACCCACGGCCGTTGACGTCGACCTGAACTTACCTTACTTATTTAAAAAAAAGAGTATACATAAATTAAAACATGTTTAATAGGTATAGTATGCAGTATTCTGTATACTGACGCTGTGTCATAATGAGGATGATTAACGCCACCCGCCTCCATTTCCAGGTTTAAGACTGGCACCTCTCTACATGTAGTATTCGTCATTGGCTGAGTTTACTGTAAGGTTCGTTACTATTCAATATACACTGCGACGCCCTCTTCCTTTAAGACTGGCACTACCCCAGTAAAAGTCAGCCGCTGGGTTTAGTACATACGATTGTTACCTGCTCGGAATTCTCCGATAGCAAATTATTATTAGAGTCGCCCTCCTCCTTTATCCCGGCTTCAGACTAGCACTACCAGAGTGGCAGAGAGTTTAAAAGTATCGAACAGTCTAAGGACGTCGCGAAGGAAAATTCTTTCGAACAGTTGACTGGTCAGTTGCTGCTTAACGACGCTGCGTCGATTAACGTCGCCCTCCTTCTTTGTCTAGGCTTGGGACTGGCACTGCCAGAACAGTACGAACAGTGGAGTTCTCACTGTTCATATGGAGTAACACAGTATACACATAGAGGGCGAAAATGATCTGACAAAAGCAGCCTACGTTCGGAAAATCTGAAATTATAATTGATTTGGAAGTGTTAGAAAAGGTGTCCAGCCGTATTGCACGAATAGCAATGCTCGTTCTGCTGTATAAATTCCCAATTCACATGGGAAATATTTCACATCACCCTATCCATGTGTTTGACGACCTCCACAGAGGCAGTTTAATCTGCCCATGTGCCCTAATGGGTCGTACACCCCAATTACGTACACTTTTCATCTGGCCGGTATGGACAATCATGCGCCGTGGCATTATATTGAATTCATGGTAGCAGTTTTATAGCACAAAATTAACAGAAGTGGTTTTTTTGCTTTGGCTAACGGAGCAATGAGCAATGCAAGGAGACAGAGAGAGACAGGAAAGACAAAGACACACACACACACACACACACACACACAGAGAAAGAGAGACATTGACTGGGAGATAGAAACAAGGAAACATGCATGTATAATGAGGCTGAGAATTGGCCTTTGCTTTTGTTATTATTACAATTATTTTACCCGAGGCAGAAATAATCCCTTAAGAACAAAGGCTTAGGTTAGAAGTATTATGATTATTATTATCATTGTTATTAATATCATTATTATTACCATAATCATAATCATCATCATCGACATAGTCATCATCATCGTCATAATTATTATTACAACTATAATTATCATTGATTAGTAAACTTCTGTCTAGGCTGTCTTGCAGTCGCGAAGTTACATATAATAAATTTAATGCGCAAGATGTCGATGAACTGGCCCATATACATTAGACACCTTTAAAATAGCGCCATTCAAGTGTATAAATTTCCAAAGGCGGTTCGGCTCACATGTCGGTTTTATTTTCTGTTGCTTGCATGAAGAGTTGGTTGTAATCGAATGTTGAACGCTTGTGTCATTTCGTTCTTAACTTAAAACACTTGCGCGTAAAAGCCAATGAGTTTCATGGGCTATATTTGGCTCAACCAATCACGCTGCAGAAAACGCCACCAATCACAGAAGAGAATTTATGCATACATTCGCTAGTGGAGTGTCAGCGATTATCTAATGCAACGACGCTCGCTCTCGATAAACAACAGGACAAGAGATTATTATTGAACCGCAATCATTACAAGCTTGTTATAGAATAATATTGTAGACGTTGTTTAGTGTAAATAAATCCTCACTTCAGGCATGGGAGCTGGATTGATACAAAGTTTTCTTAAATAGAAGTTAGATCGATGACAATGGTAGTCTAGAATGACTTCTGACCAACGTATAGTACGGCACTGAAAAGATGGTATTAATTTACCAATTTCTATTTTCACCAATCCAACTTCTATTTAAACAAACAATTCATTTCATCAATCCAGCTTCTATTTCAAATGCACTGACGCTTGAAGTGATGATTTGTTAACACTGAACATCATATGACAGCCTAAAGCTTGTAGTTATTTCGGTTCAATTGTGACTGTGATTGGTGGCGTTTTCTAGAAGCGTGATTGGTTGAGCTTAAAATAGCCTGTAAACTCGTTGGCTTTTACGCGCAAGTACTTAAAACTTACGAATATCAAAATTGTAATGGTTCCTAGTAACTTCTATTGCGCAAGCGTCTAATACATAAGGTATCAACTGATGGGGCACCAAAATCAAGCTGTAATCAGGTCAACATCCAAAAGATCAGTCCCTAAGACAGAGAGGTAGCCTATCGTGGCTAAGCAATTTGAAAGAGGTAAGTCTTAAGCTGAGAACGAAATGACAAAAAAGTGAGCCGAACGGACAGATACAGGGAGAGATATGCTTAGCAGAACTGACACATACATGGAGAGAGATATTGAGCAGAACGGACAGATAGAGGAGCGTGTTCCACAATCTAGATTCTAGCCTATGTCTAGCAATGCCCGTGGTCGAAAGGTCATGTGTAGCCGAAAACGAGTGAAGCATGGCCGACCGCCATTATGCGCCGAGGCAAAGAAAATGAAGTCGCTAAGTCTTCGCACTCACTGTAATTGTATTCATAAACTCTAAACTTCTAGAGCGCATCTCGAAAACCAAGCTCATGGCACCAAAATAATTATTAACGAGCTTAGACGCATTGTTGATGGTGCAACACGGCTGGACACCTTTTTAACGCTTCGAAACCGGTTATAATTTCTACATTTCGACAATTTTGTTTATGTAAGAGCTGTAATATGCCAAAAATAATCTTTGCCGGCGGCAACGGCCAATGTTGTCATAAGCTGCCGTTAAACTGGGAAACCTTTTGTTTATGTATAAACTAAATTCCAGCGATTAGCAATATAATTATTGTGGCTGCAACGTCCTCGTGCTTGTATGTTATGTAAAGTTTGTTCATGTCTGATAAATTTATTAATGTCCAATAAGTTAATTCATGTCTGATAAGTTTATTCATTCTTGATAAGTTTATTAATGTTTGATAAGTTTATTCATGTCTGATAAATGTATTCACGTCTGATACGTTTATTACTGTCCGATAAGTTTAATCATTAAGTTCATTCACACCTTATAATTTTATTTTTGTCTGATAAGTTTCTTCGTGTTTCGGTATCATCGATATAATATTATTCCTTAGTCTTGGCAAATTTGTTTACCTTGGATCTGAAATGCATGGCTATTATAACAGGGTATCTGACAAATACCACGCTGAAACAATCTACCATTTAATATGTCTGGCCCGTGGAATTCTCTTCCTGGGGTTTTAAGAAATACTGCAATCAACAATACATTCAAAATCCGATCAAAGAACTCTTTTCTAATTGGTGTCCTCCAAGATTTTGAATCATGATAGGCTACTTATTAACTACTTACAATAGTCTACTGTATAACCTACTCTATCAATTCAGTGTTTCAGTCTAAGTTTCTTTCTGTTAAAGTTAAACGCTTGCATCATCTGCAATAGGGATTTATCATGGCTGATAAATGTATTCATGTCTGATAAGTTTATTAATGTCCGATAAGTTTACCCATTAAGTTCATTCAAACCTTATAATTTTATTTTTGTCTGATAAGTTTCTTCGTGTTTCGGTATCCTGATCCGCAAATCAGTTATCGCCGGGTTTTGCCCTAAACCGATTAATCGGGATCACCACATTTCTGGACTAGCGATACAAATACCAAAAGAGGAAATATTTTTAGCCAAAAAGTTTCTTTTTTGATTAATACAAAAATAGTAACCTGTATCGGTGCCCTCCAGCAGTAATTTTTTCAATGAAAATCCGTGCAAAACGATAAAATTATGAGTCGACGCATCAACAAAAATGGCGGGCACATGAAATTGTAAAAATGACTA
The DNA here is from genome assembly GCA_020284085.1 of Aporrectodea caliginosa. NCBI lineage: Eukaryota > Metazoa > Annelida > Clitellata > Crassiclitellata > Lumbricidae > Aporrectodea > Aporrectodea caliginosa. The sequence continues at coordinate 167,891 of JACEVL010000654.1, forward strand.
AATTAGTACTTTAGAATCAAAGAAAAATAAATATTGCCAAATAATGGGATCGAATCGGCAAAAAAGCAGACCAAATATCCGGAACCGGAAATCGACAGAAAATGCCAATCCTCTGCAGATAATGACTTTGTAAGTGAACTAGCCTAGTCCTAGGCGGGTCTGTTTTATCATTCTCCTCTGACTCATTAACCTGCATAAATGTTGTGCAATAGGTAGGGCCCACATTTGGATGCTATAGTTTTATATCGTGATACACAGCCGCTAATGTATTAGCTGATGATGTATTAGCCAGTGAAATCATAATTTAACTTAATAACATTTTGGTGCTGATATTTTGAAGAGAAAACGCAATTGAACCAGCGTGACAACCTTTATATATACGCTGAAATATCTTCTTTTTAAAGGTGTTTAATTTTCACTTGAATTTTTCATTTAGCATGTAAGTAAGTAAAAAGTAAGTAAGTAAGTAAGTATATTCTTTATTAACCAATTGCTAATCGCACTTTGGTGTACAGACATCTTATTAACACAGTTAAAAGTATAAAGTATCCTGACTATAAACGTTTTTCGCATTAAGTAAATTAGTGACAATATCCCTTAATAAACCAACAGCACCTTGGTGCAAAATCATTATAGTCCCGCATATACCTAAGAAGTCAACCAATGATGATTAGGCCTTATATATCATCCTAGTGATGAAATTTTTACACATTAAATTATCTGCGGGAGGAATGATACGGTCATGAGCCCGGGGGCGGAGGGAATACTTAGAAGTTTTAATTGGGGAAGCAATTCATGTAAAACATGCCCATTATCCACCAGGATCGATGAAAAAAGTCGGGAATCAGCCTTTATGCATAGTTGCTCAAAAGACAGGGAATCTCCAGGAAGATAGTGATAGCGGATCAAGCGACGCATCAAGACTTCAAACCTGTCTTTGTCACGCTGTCCCACGAAACCCCACCATGGCAGGCGGGTGAGGCATACAGCATTCTTGCCAAGGTAGTGGCTCGCACAACGTCATAAAGATGTAGACCACGCAGGCCATGGGCGACCAAAGTTCGCAAAGCGTAAAAGGATTGACGGGCCTGACAGCAAAGTCGTTGGATATGATTATCAAATCTTAAGTCATCAGAAATGGTTACTCCCAAGATCACCATACTGGTAACCCTAGCTAGACCTGGCGTGGTGCCTGGGGCAGTAAGGTTACCAAGGCGCACCCTCGGACGGTGAATTATCATTTCACTGGTTTTCTTTTGGTTCAGCTTCAGGTTACAGTCAGCAGCCCATCGGGAGATATGGTCCAATTCTAAAGTCACAGAAGCACTATTTGAGGAAGGGATCAAAAGGTAGCAGTCATCTGCATATTTGAGGAGCCTGTTTGCAGGGTTGGCTGCGTTAAGACTGGTTATTGCAGTGATGAAGTTCATAGGTCCAAAGCCCGAACCCTGGACCAGCATGTGGCATTTATTTCAATGTAAGTTGATATTTCTCCCAAGAATTTTGTACAATGTTGGCGACCATTAAGGAAAGCAATGATCCAATTATAGACATTGTCGGGAATTGGCAATTTCGCTAGTATGCTAGCCAGGTGTGTATGCCTGACAGTGTCAAAAGCTTTGGAAAAATCTAATGCTATCAAATGGACGTAATCGTTGGAATTAAGCATCTCTAATGTATTATGGATAATCGAGACAAGGGCAGCCGTGGTGGATCCAGTTGGTCGGAAGGCGTACTGATCAGAATATATGCGGTTTTGCTGGGGGTCAGTCAGGAATGGGTAAAAGAACCTATGCACAATCTGCTTTTCAAGTATTCGACATAGAATAGGAGTGATGGATATTGGACGGAAATCTGCTTCAGAGGAGGGTTTAGGAACTTTGGGGACAGGAGTAATCATGCTTTTTTTCCACTGCGGTGGGACATAAGAGAACTGAATGGACTGATTGAGGAGATAGGTAATCGGCGCTGTTAATCCTATGGCTGCTCCTTTCAGAAACCACGTAACAATCCCATCAGGGCCTGCTGCCGTATGTCCTATGGATTCCAACACCTTGAATATTGTATATTCTTCAAAGATCGGTTCAGTTGTGTCAATAGTTGTTAGTTTGTATGGTGGAGAAGAATATTCCTGATCTTTGGAAATGTTGGTTGAGAGAGTCGGCGGTAATGATACTATGTGAAGAAGTTTCTTCCCGGTTATCTCCTCGCAGTTTGTTCACACAACTCCATAACTCACGAGAGCCCCGCTTGATTTTGTCGAACATTAAAGTGTTTCTACGCGTAATGAGGTTATTTATCCTCTCCGAGAGAGCAGAGGCAGCCTCTGAGCGTCCCTGTTTAAACAGTTTGTTTCTCTTTCTCAGTAGATGTTTGATGACCGGTGTCATGAAATGAGGATCTTCACTCTTTAATGTAATGCTTTTGACTGGAAAAATGTATCATAGACTGCTGAAATGAAGGTATAGAATGCGTCAAAAGCGAGTTCATGGTTTGTGCACTCAGTGATAAAGTCCCATTGAAGGTCCAACAGGTATGCTTGTAGTGATGCAAATTGTCCAGGTGTGCGAAGACGGAATTGGCGGATTTTTCTCCCGGAATCCAACGTAGTTGAGTCCTTGTTGATAGCTGGAGCAGATATAGCGAGAATGGCAGAATGCTTAGTTTTGATAGTAGACTTAACAGCGCTACATGAATGATACAGATGACCAGAGGAGTAAATACGGTCCAGAGGATGACCCTCGTGTTACGGTCCCTCAAACTCTGCTTGTAATCCCATCGATAGAATTTTAGACGTTGGCATCTGATTGAAATCCCCAGCAAGGATGACGTAAGAGTCCTCTTGCATGCAGTCGATTTCGTCTAAAGTAGCTTCGATGCAGGAGACGAAGAGGTCAGTATTGTATACTGGTCTTGGAGGATGGTAGGCTGCTCCAATGTAATATTTTGTCCCGCATATGTCTATTTTGATCCATAGCACTTCCAATTCCGTCGGGTATGTTACTTGCGGGCTAAAGATGCTAGTCTGCAGGTGGTTCTTACTGTAAACAGCAACTCCACCACTAATTGTTAGCGACATCTCGTGAACGTCCGTTGACGTCGACGAACGTAGAACTCCCTTTGTCTGTCTGTCTCTGTCTCTGTCTGTCTGTCTGTCTGTCTGGCTGTCTGTCTGTCTGCCTCTCTGTCTCTCTGTCTCTCTGTCTCTCTGTCTGTCTCTCTGTCTGTCTCTCTGTCTGTCTCTCTGTCTGTCTCTCTGTCTCTCTGTCTCTCTGTCTCTCTGTCTCTCTGTCTCTCTGTCTCTCTGTCTCTCTGTCTCTGCCTCTGTCTCTGTCTCTGTCTCTGTCTCTCTGTCTCTCTCTCTCTCTCTGTCTCTCTCTGTCTCTCTCTGTCTCTCTGTCTCTCTGTCTCTCTGTCTCTCTGTCTCTGTCTCTGTCTCTGTCTCTGTCTCTGTCTCTGTCTCTGTCTCTGTCTCTCTGTCTGTCTGTCTGTCTGTCTGTCTGTCTGTCTGTCTGTCTGTCTGTCTGTCTGTCTGTCTGTCTCTCTCTCTCTCTCTCTCTCTCTCTCTCCCGCCCTGGATGTGCCCGGAATGTGGGTCATTTTGGCCAATTCCTGCCTATACGAGATATGTGGTCACCCTAGACAGGCCTACCTGCGTCCAGTGGCGTAACTAGGGGTTCGTGCGCCCGGGGGCAAGAATTTCCTGAAAATTTTTCTTACTTCCGCTAAAATTTCTGATGACCTTTTATTGGGCTCAGTTTAGACACCCTTAAATCTATTATTCCAAGTTTACTTAAGACAGCATTTCCTCAATAATATTATCTTCAGTATGTATTTGGAGTTCAGGAATTGTCAACATTAGGACTTTCACACTCGCTATGAGTAAGCTCTTCCTAATTTTAACTCCGCCACTTTAATAGTGCCAGTCTCAAGCTTGGTTAACGAAGGAGGGCGACGCTAATCGACTTCGCTGTGACTTAGCGTCGTTAAACAGCAACTAGCGACGCTTCAGTGAAACCTTCACAAATGAATCCACTTTACGGTAATTAATAAAATAATCCGAAAACAACTTATGTAGCGCCAATGTTATCTATTGCTCAACGCATCATTCGATGTTCTTAGCAAAGTGAAAGGTATGTCCCGTCTACACAGGATGACAATGTTTGAGAACCATTTTACAAATAAATAGCTTAAATCAAGAGCCTATTAAAGGTGTCTAATTGTAGTTGACATGGTATGGATTATTTTCCAATCAATAATAACGGATGGATCGAGTGTTTAGCGACATCTTTTGTCAATAAAGGCCGTTGACGTCGAAAGAAATTATTCTGAACAGTTCTCATCATTCCTCTGGCATAATTCGACCAGTGCAATACTGGGGGGGGGGGTCCATAGTATATTGGTAAGATCACTGGCGTGAAGAGCAGTAGGTAGCGGGATCGCCTCCCGCAACCCTCCGAAAAGGTCCACTCAGCCTATCGTTCGCGAGATGGCGCGTTGGTAAAATGAGATTGTAATTGTAATTGTAATCGAACATTTATATAGCGCTGCTCAAAATCAGCAGAGCTCTCAACCTGCTTCAGTGCCTGCGTCAGGGAACAAAAATGTCTTAAGGCGTCTACGGAACTGGGAAGGTGAGAGGGCTAGTAACTCAAGGCGAAGAGATTGGGGAAGAGAGTTCCAAGCTGATGGGCCAACACGGGCAAAGCACCTAGAGTGGGCCGTAGCAAAGCTCATGCGAGGGACAACCATAAGGCCACGGGTCGAAAATCGTAAAGAGGCCCTCGCAGGTAAGGATGAGACAAAAGGTGCAAAAAGACCTCACGTAGGATGGGGCCACCCCAACAGGCCAACAAGGCAGTTACGCATACGGGAAAGGATTTTGAACTGTACCCGCTGTTGGATAGGGAGCCAGTGAAGGGTATCCAGAATATAGCGTGAGATATGGGCAAACTTTGGAATGTCGTCTATAAGCCGAGCTTATTAAGCTGCATTAAGAATAGATTGGAGATGTAGGACGTGATGGGCGCCTTGCATGGCTGCCATATACAGTTAAATTCGACTCCTGTAATAACTCGTGATCATCCGTTCATACTGATTTGTAATCATACTGCGTAATTGTCAGTTTGAAAATATTAAACGAAGAGTATAATTATTATTACTAACCTTTAAGACCACTTTAATGTTTATAAGTTTTGCTATATCTGTCTAAATCACTCTGCTCCTACTCTTAAAACTAAAGTATGGCAAAGCGACACCTAGCTGCTGTGCTATAGTCTATCGCACTACCTGACAATGCTTCATTTAGTTAATGCCTTGTGCATGAGACACGATCGCAATAGAAGTTACTGATAACATTTGCAATTTCGACTACAATATGTTTGACTTGTCTAGTAGTATCACAGTGCGACACCTTACGGCTGCAATGGCTGTTAACCGAATCTTTCTGAACTAAGCAACCTAACGCATTCACCCTTATATGTAGTAGACTAAACCTCCTTTTTAAAGGTGTTCAAACACAAGTTACAAGGTTCAGCGTCTGGGGCCGGTTAGTTGCTGTTTAACGACGCTGTGTCATAAAAAAATGTCGGAAATAATGTCTAGAATAATCCGAGCAAGCTATTAGTGCTACTACTGCAACTACTTTCGCTTCTCCTACTGCTACTTCTTCTACTACCACAACTACTAGTACAACTACTACTACAACTACTATTGCTATTACTGTTTTTATTGTTTGTATTTAAAGTCATCTGCCGTTAGTGAGCATGGATAGAGACAGAGGGAGATCGAGACAAGCAGAGAGAGGGAGAGAGAGGAGAGTGATAGTGAGAATGACATAGTGATAGAAATTTCTGGAGAGAAATGGGTTGACATAAATAAAGAGAATGAGAGAACGATAGAGAGATGAAGAGAGAGAGAGAGAAATGGACAATAATAATAATAATAATAATCTTTTCTTTATTGAAGCGCTTGACAAACGCACTGCGCTGTACATTTACATGTTATGCAATTTAAATCTTAACTACTAATAGAACAGACAGCCTGCAATACAACGGCGCTAATAGCAGCCTACAAAGCATATCCGCCCAACGGGGCTCGAACTCGGTACCTCTCGGTCTCTGTGCCAGATGTTTTCCAATGCGCCACGGGCCCCCTCCAAAGCAGGAGAGACAGAGACAAGTCTAATAAACAATCACAGACTGAAATTTTACTAAATCAAAAATCACTGTTTGAATCTGAAATTCAATCATACTAGTAGTTTTTCGCTTAGAACTTTCACTTAGCAGCATTTCACTATATGCGACCAACACATTATATATCTAGTTATTCAAACTAGTGCTACACTGCCTTATATAGAACCAGATGAAACCGTTTAAAAGGTGTTTAGATGCTGCGCTGCATTCAATGTCCTGATAATTGTTTAACTACATCTTGCGTTTTGCGGGGTAACTTAGTAGTAGCTCCAGTGTTTAACGACATTCTCTGACTGCCTGGTCAGTTGACGTCGCCCCCCTCCTTTCTCCAGGTTTGGGACTGGCAATGCATGGCATTAGTGCAAGTAGTGACAGTCCCAAAACTGGAAAAAGGATGCACGTTATCGTGTTGACTGAGGAGCGTAAAATTAAATTTATACTTGTATAGACCATTACAATCTAAAGAAGATTCTTTAGTTATTATTATAACCACAGTTTAACGTCGTCTTATGACACCAAAGGCCGTTGACGACAATGCAGAAAATATACAATACAGTCATAACCAGAAACTTATAGCATCCGAACGACACCATTAAAGGTGTCAGACGGAGCTTTACAATTTCACTAATATTCAATATTTTTGCAACATAAAGTAGTTCATCTCATACTATCTATGATTATTATGTACTGACAAATTTCATTAACTAACAAAGCATACATGTATTATAATTGATTAAGGTATTCTTTTAAACTGTTCATGTATCTTACAAAAACACTAAAATAAAAATGTTCATTAACCAAAGAAGTATACATGTATTACAATTGTTTAAAGTATTCTTTTAAACTGTTCATGTATCTAACACACATAATAGAAATTCCATTAACCAACAAAGCATACATGTATTATAATTGTTAAAAGTACTCTTTTATATTGCAACACAGTATGTAATTGCATAATAACAATGTATTAGTAATTTGTATACTTTAGTACACAATATTAGTGTAAATATATCTAATAATAATAATATGACGCAGTGCCTTTAAGGATAATAACAAGCCAGTTGGATCCGCTTTTCTGAGTACTTAGACAGACAGACAGACAGACAGACAGACAGACAGACAGACAGACAGACAGACAGACAGACAGACAGACAGACAGACAGACAGACAGACAGACAGACAGACAGACAGACAGACAGATAGATAGATAGACCGAGAATTTGCTAGAGACGCGAACAGATAAAAATCTAGCCTTATAGCCTGTCATACTTTATCTTTATCTTATATTACATTACTCAACTTGGGGACGTTACTATAAGGATAGGCTCACGAGTAAAATTTGCTTTCCAGCTCTTTGCTCATTATTTCTCCCAACTCGATCAGATACAAATTTTACATATAGATAAAGGAAGGAAAAACGAATGAAGTCTTCAAACAGAAGTCGATGTCGAATCAGCGCTAAAATACGACGAAATATACTTGGCGCGATTTAGACACCTTTAAAACATATCTACTTGACAATATATAAACGCTCTTTCATGCAAGTGAAGAATGTTTGCTCTTTTTGGAACTTAAAAGTAGAATAGGATTGTCATAATTATCATCATAAAATATGTTGTGAATTTGTAATTGGAGCTGCTTCAAAATTTTATTAACTATATTAAGAATCTCATGAACATTAACATTGTTCGTCAAAATATTTTCTACATTTTAAATTTGTGTGTAAGAGAAATGCTGCATAAACTGTTGTTGAATTGGCATTGAATACTTCTTATCACAATGCATGTGGCACATACATTTAAATTGTATTTTGGTGTTGTCAAACAACGACTATTGGGGATATTATGAAGTTCTGTTTCACACAATTTAATGGTGTCTTCCGGACGCCGTAGATTTCTCGTTTTCATTGTACTCTATACGTTTCGAATTGTCGTCAATGACCTATTATGTCAAAAGACGACGCTAACCATTGGAAAAAAATTGGGCAGTAATAGACGTTTAGGTTGCGTTATGCAACAGGTAAGGTGAGAATTGCTCAAAATGATTTCTTCCGGACGTCAACGGCCTTTGATGTCATAAAATTTCGTTAACTATCGACATCTGATTGTTAGACACATTTAAAACACTTCTTCTATGTTCTATATTAAAATCGAAAACGTCAGTATTATTATAGATACATCCTTTCATTTGAGGTGTGGATATGGCGAAGAATGGAAAGAGTCAGCTGGATGGATCGGAGGACAAATGAAGACATACTACAAATGGTGGACGAAAAAAGATCCATGACAGGGATAATAAGAAGCCGACAAAGAAAATGGTTGGGCCACATCATGAGGGGATATTTCCTTCTAAGAATTATAATTGAGCGAAGAATGGAGGGAAAGAAGACACGAGGAAGACCGAGAATGATGTTGTTGGACTGGATGACGGAGGAGGATTACAGCAAAGTGAAGGAAAGAGCCAGAAAACGTGATGAATGGCAAAATTGGACGTACGAACCTGCCTAGCAAGGCAGACAACCAAAAGAAGACATCCTTTCACCTGCGAAAACACTTTTATGCCACTGGAAAGGTGAGAATAATTATTGTTCACAATAATTTCTATCTACGTCAACGGCATTTGATGCCTTAAAATATCGTTAAGTATCGATAGCTGTTGCAATTGTTAGACACCTTTAAAACGCGTCTCCTAAAATCTATATAACTCCAAATGCGCCTAATAAAATTGATATAGCCTACTCTTCACTTGCGGGCGAAATTATTATGTCACAGGAACGACAAAAATTGGATAATATAATTTCTGTCGACGTCAACGGCTTTTGTTGCCAAACGCTGTAATTAAACGGCTGCAAATATCCATCGGGGTGCTGTATAAAAGAGGACTAACTTTTACAAAGTTACAATTACAAAATTATGTTGGTATTGATCAGAAACTGGAGCACAGAGCTTCCTATGATGTATGTTGGTGTGGAGAACTAGCGAAAATGTAACTCCCTCCTCGACAGAGGAAGGCGTGTCTCTGAAATAATAATAATAATAATAATAATAATAATAATAATAATAATAATAATAATAATAATAATAATAATAATAATAATAATAATAATAATAATAATAATAATAATAATAATAATAATAATAATAATAATAATAATAATATCTTTCTTTAATCAAGCGCCTGATAAACGCACTGCGCTGTACATTTACATGTTATGCAATTGAAACCAATCTTAACTACTAACAGAACAGACAGCCTGCAATACAACGGCGCTAGTAGCAGCCTACAAAGCATATCCGTCCAACGGGGGCTCGAATTCGCTCTCTACGCCAGTTGTTATCCAATGCGCTATCACTGAATGACGATTCTGAACTTCGGCAATGATAGGAATTACAATGGTCGAGGAAACGAATGTATGCGGTCTACAGATCGTTAAACGACCAACTACGCAGCTGAGAGAAATTTGTAATTGTAAATATATGTGCTTTTTATATAACGCAAACTTTACACCTACCTCCCTCAAATTGCCAGTCCACCATGCTGATCTTCTGGATTTTGACCAGAAAACGGTTTAGCTTTGAAGAGCCATCGGTTTATACTTAGTGCATTAGACACCGTCGCAATAGAAGTTACTATTTACAATACAAAATTTAGTACGTATTTTTTCTCGACCTCGTGTGTTGGACTAAGTGATACATTTGTGCTATGTTCTTGTTCTATCATAAGAAAGTTAACCGTGAAGTACAGGTTCAAATTACACACCTTTAAAACATTTCAAACTACGCTATATAAATGGAAAAGGGCGTCTGTAACTTATGTTTCTCAAGTTTTTCTTTACCAGGGCGTAACAGTTGCTGCAATAAGATATTGTTATACTTTACATCCATCCTAACTTACCCGTGGAAGTGCCAGTCCCACGGATGGAGGCAGGAGGAGGGCGACGCTAATGATCTTTCTAATGACACAGTGTCATTAAACAGAAAATAACCAACCATCAATTTTCCTTACCGGTACAAATCACAAAAATCCATTGCATGGTTTATTGGCGCCTACGAGAACGAATTAAGATTTAGAGGCATGGGAACAATTAGGGGTCGAGACACTATCTGGAAATAAGGTATCGCTCCAAATAGGCTACACACTAATATATGCCTTGTTTTAAACTCATGTAGAGCGCCAGTTTTTAACCTCTGTCGTGCTACATCGCTATATAAATAATAGCGAAAATTATTATTATTATTATTATTATTATTATTATTATTATTATTATTATTATTATTATTATTATTATTATTATTATTATTATTATTATTATTATTATTATTATCCTCATCATCGTCCAAATTCCCAAATACAATTAGAATTTTTATTAATTAAGAATTTCCACAGTATCTAAGGCACAGTATCTAAGGCATGAGATAAAACGATGGCGCTGCAAAACCAATCCATAATCAGGTCAGCATCCTGTAGATCAATCGATTCTTGCAGAAAGTCAGCATTTGGCGGATATGCAGTTTTAAAAGAGCAACTCTTAATTGTAATTGTATTTGTAATCGAACATTTATATAGCGCCACTCAAAAATCAGCAGCGCTCTCGACCTGCGTCAGTGCCTGCATCAGGGAACAAGAAAGTCTTAAGACGTCTACGGAACTTGGAAGGTGAGAGGGCTAATAACTCAAGGCGAAGAGATTGGGGAAGAGAGTTCCACGCTGATGGGCCAACACGGGCAAAGCACATAGAGTGGGCCGTAGCAGAGCGAATGCGAGGGACACCCATAAGGTCACGGGTCGAAGATCGCAAAGAAGCCCTCGCAGGTAAGGAGAAGACAAAGGTGCAAAAAGATCTTAAATTGTTAAAGCAAATGACTAAACCGACAGAGCAGTACGGATAGATACAGAGAATGAGATCCGAAATCTTTGTTCAGCTCAGGTATCGAACGAGGCATAGAAAATGAGGTCGCAAGAAGCACTACAGCCTTCCGCAAATCACTTATGATACCTTCTAATGGTTAACGTTATTCTGGATGTTATTGTAATTGAACGCGAATTACGACCTATATTATATATATATACATATATATTTAAATAGAAACATTTTTAAAGGTGTTTTATTGGAACCTGAATTCCATGTAATCGCATCTTAGTCTCTGGTGACATCTCGCCAATGACGTTCCTACAGCTTACGTTTCTATATTTTGCATAAATCTTCTACCACGTGAATTTTAGACTAATATTTTAATTGTAAATTGCAAGTAAGACCAAGGTTGGATGTTATCTGTTGTGGTACTTTCTAACACGTTGTCGTTGATGCATCCGTGGCGCTTTTTCGAGAACGACTAAATACGAATGACAGCCTCTACTTAATATATGCTGAAGTGTATTAATTTTAAAGGTGTCTAATTTTCATCTGAAATTTTCATTTAGTAGCATGTTGTTTTTAGCGACATCTCGTGAACGTCGTTAATCGTAACCGTAAACTCCATATAGCTAAAGCGCCGCTTGAAAAAGCTTTTATTCGCAGGGCACCAGCTTATTCACGAGCGCTGCCTTTGGTCAACTGCTAGCAAAGAGCTCAGAGCAGTCAAAATTCTGTGTGGATTGCATGAGTTAGAAGCATGGACCACTTAAAGATTCCACAGGGCAGGCACTACTTAAAAATGCACTACTTAAAATGTGGTTGGAGCCACATGAAGACGTCATTAATCACTATCCTATCATGTTTCTACTCCCTTACGTCCCTACGACTACCACCATCAACTTTTTCCACCGTAGGTCCATTTTATCTCAATATGCGTATCATAGACAGTGTTAGGTGTCATTAGTGAAACTGTAAAGCTCTGTTTTGACACCTTTTACAATAGTCGTTAAATAGCAACCTACCCACATGATTAGGTCTTACTGTGAAAGGCACTTTAGATATCTGTAAATAGGTCCTACATACAGGACAATACAATAAATGAAAATCTTCGTTGCTCTGCTGTGTCAAGCTAGGCAATGTCAGCTAAAGACACCTTTATATCGTGTGGTCCAGGTTTACTTAAAGCTTACATTTGTACCATTGTCATGTTGATCCCGTAACCTTTCCTGAGTTGTTTTTAGAAGGGCGGCTATACAAATGTTCGAAATGAATAACACAAGTCTAAGCTTTATTCTAAGCTGTAGGATTGTAAGAAAACAATAATAATAATTATTCATGAATTTCTGAGGCGCCAATGTTGAAATACTCAAGTACTAGGTCGATGGTAGCTACAAAGCAAGGACGTTTTCGCTTGTTTTTTTTTATTTCGGACTTATTTCCGCACAATTAAATCATAAAACGCCATAGGATAAGTTTCCCGCCAAAACGGCTCGAAAACCGAAAAGATATCTTGCTCACAGCTACAGTCAGGCTAAAACTTTCGATTATATACTTGCATTTCGGACTATGTATTTGCGCAAAATTTGTCTCATAAAGATGAATTCATAAAATACATTAAATTTTCAAAACTCGCTTTAACTAAGATTGTTATGATTTAACGAATCTTGACGCCATCAAGGTTGTTGACGTCGACTATAGGCTACTTGGACAAGGAAGAAATGCATCAACGATTTGACTTTCAGTCGTATATATAGCTCATAACTATATATATTTTAAAGGTGTCTAAGCTGACCTAGTAGTTAACGGTGAAAACTCGCCATTGTTAGTTATCAGTGAATACTAACCGTTTTCTAGCTTACGATGAAGTCTAGCGATTAGTAGTTTTTCGTGAATACTAACGATTAATAGAGTAGATTGTATCCTAGCGATTGCAGGCTTTACCTTTACGTAAATAATAGCGCTTAGGAATTTTAAATGAGTTATGCGTATAACGTTCGTCGTTTTGAGTTAAAACAAGCGCGTACTACAGTAACTGTCAAGTGACTGCTAGAGACTAGCAGTTTTCAGTGTATAGACCTATTAAATTGATGAAGATAATGGTCACCTGTCTAATTACCTCATAGGCCTATATTTTATTTATTTCCGGCAGAATTCCCTAAAACAAAGCCTTGCATAATCACTTGCAACTTACAGACACAGCGTACCGTAACTGAATAATAATATCTTTTCTTTAATAAGCGCCTGACAAACGCACTGCGCTGTACATTTACATGTTATGCAATTTAAATCTTAACTACTAACAGAACAGACAGCCTGCAATACACGGCGCTAATAGCAGCCTACAAAGCATATCCGCCCAACGGGGCTCGAACTCGGTACCTCTCGGTCTCTGTGCCAGATGTTATCCAATGCGCTATCGCTTGTGAGTACGGGCAATGTCGGTGTATTGATAAATTTTATTGCTTCAATGCCGTTAACATCGTATCAATCATAGGTCAGTTGCAAGGTAGTGGTTTTACTACTAACAATTGGCTGGATCCAGAGTTTAACGATATCCTGTGGCGTCAAAGGCCGTTGACGTAGACAGAAATTATTATGTTGAACAGTTCTAACAGTTCCTATGGCATAATACAGATCACATAAAAAAGAATCCCAAGTGTGGTATAATACATTCATCTACATTGATTGTTGGTTTGTTGCTGTTTAACGACACTGTGTCATACCAAAGACGATTATCGTCGCCCTCCTCCTTTCTCCAGTCTTGGGACTGGTACTATCACAGGTAGGGTAGCTGCGGACTTAAGGCGGAGTTAGTTTCTTAAAGCTTTCACTTACTATAATAGGCCGCATATTATCACGTCCAAATGAGATATGTAATAATTTGGAACAGCTTTCCCAGCTTTTTTCTAAAGGAAGTAATTTTAACTGCATCTCGCTTTATTTACTGCCGCCAATTATCACTTGTCAAGGTGTTTAAGTAAACGCGTGTTTCATTTCGAAGAATTTACATTTTGAGGAGTTTATTATTATTATTATTAATTTTATTATTATTATTATTATTGTTATTCGTTTTATTTTGTATGTATACTGTATATAGTTCATAGGTTCTAATGGAAAATCCTATTGGAAGGGTTTCAATTTCAAATATACTTCGCTAGCAAAATGAAATTGACGTTCAGAATGTGTTACCTCCTTGTGTAGTATTAAAGAGCCAAAGAATTTCTATGTAAGCAGCTTCAATAGTTTAATAACCACACTATTTGTAAAAAGGTTTTTATATGATAATAGGCCTAAGCGTTCGATTTTGCTATAGTTAAACTGAGGAATAAAAATCCAGAGAAACGTCATAAAGCTATAAACATAATGAGTTTTTAAATCAGTGTAAAAGCTATATAACTTCTATGCAAAACTGTTACCTAGCACCTCCTTACCGTGGAATAGCATACAACGCTTGTACTTGAGTAGTGCCAGTCCAAAGCCTCGATAAGGAGGAGGGCGATGTTAATCAATTTTGTTATGACACAGCGTCGTAAAGTGGTAAAAAAACTGATACCTAAATATCTACTCAAATAAAAAAATAATAATATAATAGAAGCGCCTGACAAACGCACTGCGCTGTACATTTACATGTTATGCAATTGAAACAATCTTAACTACTTACAGAACCGACAGCCTGCAATACACGGCGCTAATAGCAGCCTACAAAGCATATCCGCCCTAACGGGGCTCGAACTCGGTACCTCTCGCTCTCTATGCCAGTGTGCTATCCAATGCGGTATCGGGCCCCCAAAAGAGTCCACGTCACAAAATTTCTGGACTATGAAAACCAATGAAAACTACTACTTGCTAGTATTTCCTGAAAACCACTGATAGTTAGTATTTACTGTAAACTAGGTCTACTAATCGCAACAATTTACTGAAAATACTAATCGCTAATGTACACTTGAAACCACTAAACGCTCGCAGACACTGCTAAACTACTACTGACTTGATCTTATTCATTAAAATTATTAATTCCGACTATCTCTAATGGCTCCAATTCGTCGAAGTAAATTGTGTTGTGGAATCATGAATGTCGTCATCAGTGAGAAATTTAGGTATAAATAAACACCTTTAAAACGGTTTTACCACTAGCTATATATACCCATGAATCGCTGTTCATGATCAATTTCGAAGTCCAGTAGGGATGATGTCAAAAGCCTTTGAGGCCACAAGATTCATTTAAACTATGATAAAATATTACCTTTTAGTTTCATACGTGAAACTTCTTAATAATGCGAACTTTAATGGCCAAAAATGTGAAGCAATTAACAATTATGTAAAATAATATCTAATATTAAACATTTAATGATTATGGTAGAACATGTCAGAATGTAATTATTATTATTCATTCATTCATTCATTACGAAGTTTTATATAGCGCCCTTCAAGGGTAATACTCAGAAGCGCTCCCGACCACAGCACGGCTGAAAAGGACAGTTTTGAGGCAAGTATAGAAAGATTCAGAGTGGATTATGGGATGCACCGCCAGACCAAAGCTATGATCCGATACGAGATCCGCTGCAGTAGGGGGAGCCAATGAAGCACATCCAGCATTATTATAACCTGAGACGTGGCCAAATTTGGAATACGTCCGCAAAGGCGTGCGGCAGAGTATGATATGGTATGGTATGGTGTGGTAGGCTATAGTGTGATATGGTATGGTATGGTATGGTATGGTATGGTATGGTATGGTATGGTATGGTATGGTATGGTATGGTATGGTATGGTATGGTATGGTATGGTATGGTATGGTATGGTATGGTATGGTATGGTATGGTATGGTATGGTATGGTATGGTATGGTATGGTATGGTATGGTATGGTATGGTATGGTATGGTATGGTATGGTATGGTATGGTATGGTATGGTATGGTATGGTATGGTATGGTATGGTATGGTATGGTATGGTATGGTATGGTATGGTATGGTATGGTATGGTATGGTATGGTATGGTATGGTATGGTATGGTATGGTATGGTATGGTATGGTATGGTATGGTATGGTATGGTATGGTATGGTATGGTATGGTATGGTATGGTATGGTATGGTATGGTATGGTATGGTATGGTATGGTATGGTATGGTATGGTATGGTATGGTATGGTATGGTATGGTATGGTATGGTATGGTATGGTATGGTATGGTATGGTATGGTATGGTATGGTATGGTATGGTATGGTATGGTATGGTATGGTATGGTATGGTATGGTATGGTATGGTATGGTATGGTATGGTATGGTATGGTATGGTATGGTATGGTATGGTATGGTATGGTATGGTATGGTATGGTATGGTATGGTATGGTATGGTATGGTATGGTATGGTATGGTATGGTATGGTATGGTATGGTAAATTGGGACAGTATGGTATGATATTACATGGTAGGGAGCCATAATCAAGATCCAGCAATCACATTCGGTGTCTACTGCCTGTTCTCTGAAAATAACCCAGTCTCAAGGAGTCTAAGCACTGACGGAATTAATTTAGCAGAATAGCATATTGCTGATTGTTATTAATATAATTAGACACCTCTATTACGCGTTATTATGAGCTATAAAAATAATATTTTGGAATCGGAATACTAGTTAATGGTTTTGTGGCGTATCCATAAATTCTGTGCAGTCGACGTCAACGGCCTTGAAGGCAACACGATATAATGAAGTCTGGAAATTCATTTTAACTTTAATGAGTGAAAGCTTCTTAATTATGCTAATTGTTAAGGCTAATTCTGAAGTAATTATCCATTCTATGGAAATCACTTTTGGAATAAAGATCCGTGACCCGCCTGTAGTTACACAAAAGCTGGTTTTGGCCCTTGGTGCAAAATGTTTGGCAGCCACTGTAGTAATTGCATGTAGGCTAAGTAAAGGGGAAATGGACGTAGATATTCATGTTAAACATTTAACGATTACTACTGAATATAATAGAATATGTCTCCTGTATTTGAAGAAATTCGTTTGACGATCTGGGTTGTCGAGGCGAAAACAGTTCTTAGGAGGTTCTCTTAATGAGATGCAGTGGAAAAAACTTCAATCTTACAACTCACTCTAAAAATCTCAGTGAAGATTCATACGGTAAATTTGCATGCAATATTACGTAATGTAAGACGAGGAAATTTCACTGACGAGATGTCGCTAAAATCTAGTTTCTACTACAGAGCAGTCAAGCTTCAATTAGATACCTCTAACCTCTTCCCCATTCAGATATATATATATATATATTCAGATATATATATATATATATATATATATATATATATATATATAAAGCCGTCTAGCTGTAATATGCCAAAACTAATCTTTGTCGGCGGAATTGGCCTATGTTGTCATAAGCTACCGTTAAACTGTGGATCCTGTCCAATCCAATTAGTCTTAACAGATGTGTCTTTCATTACTTGCTGTTTAACGATGCTGTGTCATAGAAAACTTGATTGATGTCACCCTCCTCGTTTCTCCAGACTTGGGACTGGCACTACCACAGCCAGGGTAGTGGCATTCCATCATACAGAGGATTTGAACTAAACAAAACACGGCTTGAGATTATTCTATCGCACACGCAATTAGAAATGGTATAAGATTTTTGCAAAGGTAACACTGCATGGTCCATAGTAAAATTATTTCAAGCGAGTAATTGCTATATTGAAAAAATCGAGCGCTATGTAAAAGCCATGCACAGGGCCCCGACTTATTCACGAGCTGTCAGGTTCAACACAGTTTTTTGAGCCCTGTAAGTTGATACATTTTGGCAATCAGAAGAGATGGATGGATGGATGGATGGATGGATGGATGGATGGATGGATGGATGGATGGATGGCTGGATGGATGGATGGGTGGGTGGATGGATGGATGGATGGATGGATGGATGGATGGATGGATGGATGGATGGATGGATGGATGGATGGATGGATGGATGGATGGATGGATGGATGGATGGATGGATTGGATGGATGGATGGCAGTGTGATTTTCCTTACAGATTTTATTTTAGTTATAGTTACAGTTATAGTTAATGGTTTGTTATTTTAGTTATAGTTATAGTTATAGTTAGTATTATTTTTTAGTTATAGTTATAGTTATAGTTAATGGATTTTTATTTTAGTTAATTTTAGTTACTACTTAGTTACAATAATTAAGGCTATAGGCCTAAGCAAAATTGTGCGTATACTAACACGCTGTTTCACAATTTGCTCAGAGCTTTGAAAGCCTTTGATGCACGGGTGCATTCAGCTTCATGAATACACGACTTTCCAAAGTAACTGACAAATTACATAATAAAAAAATCAATAATTAAAGTTAGCCTACTGGAACTTGCTGACTAATGATGATACCTGTGTCAATGTAGAAGACAATTTCATATTTTACTAATGTTTTAACAAATACGCATTTGACTATACATAGTGGCGTACCGTAGGGGGGGGCAGGGGGGCGAGTCGCCCCGGGCGGCACTTGAGCAGGGGCGGCAAAATAGGGTAATAGGGTTGAAGAAAAATAAAAGTATAAGAGAAAGTAATAAAAGTAGACAAAGAAGGAAGGAAAGGAAGTAAAATAATGGAATAAATAGCATATAGTGGCGTAATGAGGGGCGCGCGGGGGGGGCGGCCGGGCGCAGAACAGGGCGGCTTCTGTGACAATTAGAGTAAGGTCATCAGAAATTTTGGCCGAAGAAATAGAAATAAGAAATAAAGAAAATTGTTGGGAAATTTCCAAAATTAAGTGTCAAGGGCGGTAATTTTGGGCCGTCGCCCCGGGCGGCATTTAGGCTCCGTACGCCACTGACTATACAAAATTTATATGACTACTAATTTTACGATATTGGGCTATTCAACTTTGGTCGCAATCGCATTAGAGACGTTTACAAAACAGCACATAATAAAATGCCGCACTATATATATATTACTGGGTTAATTCACACATGAAAAATTCGGGGCGAACATATATGCTATTACATATAGCGTAATTTTATGTTTTCGTGTAGGCCTATGTCGAATCGTCCACATTGCACTTTCTATTTTTATTTTTTTGTATTAACGAAAATAAAGATGGATTTTCGTTATTGTTATTTTCGTTATAGTTATAGTTATAGTTAATGATATTTTTAGTTATAGTTATAGTTATCGTTAACGAAATCATTTTATTTTCGTTAACGAACGTTTTCGTTATCGTTATCGTTAACGAAAATCACACTGATGGATGGATGGATGGATGGACGGATGGACGGATGGACGGATGGACGGATGGACGGATGGACGGATGGACGGACGGACGGACGGACGGACGGACGGACGGACGGACGGACGGACGGACGGACGGATGGATGGATGGATGAATTTATTCATTGATTGACTGATTTTTTTTTATGGATGGATGGATGGATGGATGGATGGATGGATGGATGGATTGATGGATGGATGGATGGATGGATGGATGGATGGATGGATGGATGGATGGATGGATGGATGGATGGATGGATGGATGGATGGATGGATGAACGAATGAACGAATGGATGAATGAATTGAAGGTCAGACATCTCGACGGAGTTATTCGAAAACTTTTTTCCTTGGCCTCTGCATACGCAACGAATTAATAATATTCCGGGACGTCTGGGCGTCACAAAAACATTTCCGCGTGAAAATGAAGACCAACTTAACGACGAATGAATTATTTAGGTCCTACAAACCATTTAAAAAGCAAATGGTTTGAATTGAATGGGATCTCGAGAAAGTTTCTTATGTTAAGCCGAAACCTTTAAGAAGCTATAACGGATTGGGTTTTTAATACTGACCTGATATCTGGGTCAGACGGCTAAATGAATATAGGTCAAGGTGTCCAGAAGTTATTCTGGACCAGCCCTTGAGCAACACTTATGAAACGAGTAGAAACCTCCTTGTAAACGGCGTATATATAATTATTAGCTGACTTTAGACACCTTTGAAACGGCGTCAATCAAAGCTATATAAGTTCAGCTTGGAATCGGTCCTAAATATGGAATACAAAAAGCAAGAAGCTATAGTTAGAAGAACCCTTAAGGTAGAAGCAAAATCTAGTTGGCAGGATTATTGCTCTACGCTTACTAATCAAACGAAGTTAGGATCAGTATGGAGCATGGCTAGAAAAATGAATGGAGTAGCAGCTTACGCATCAATTCCTACTCTTAATGATAATGGATTATTAGCTGAGTCAAACATAGATAAAGCAAATATACTAGCTCATACTTACGAAAAAACTAGTAACTCTCAAAATTATAATAAAAACTTCTTAAATTATATTACAAGTAATAACATAGATAATAGCCATATTAATAATGAAAATAATCGTAATGAAGACGTAGAATTAATGAACAAAATTTTTAATCTGAATGAACTAAAACAAGCAATCAAATCGGCAAAAAATAATAAATCACCGGGGGATGATAGGATACCATACGAATTACTGAAACACTTACATAAAATGCACTAAAAACTCTATTGAGTTTTTATAATGAAGTATGGATTGAGGGAAATATACCAAGTGATTGGAATCATGCCATTATATTGCCTTTACTTAAACCAAATAAGGATGCAACAAAACCAGAATCCTATCGACCAATTTCATTAACAGCGACTTTATGCAAAGTAATGGAGAAAATGGTTGCGAACCGTCTCCAGTGGTATTTAGAAAAAAATGCTATATTTACAAAAAATCAATCTGGATTTCGTAAGTATAAAAGCACAATCGATCAAATTCTTAAACTGCAGGATACAATACTTAAAAAGCTAAAAAATAAGGAACAAGTGTTGGCAGTTTTCATTGATTTTGAACGTGCTTATGACATGTTACATGTACCTACACTTTTACAAAAACTAAAAAAATTAGGAATAGTGGGAAACGTAGCAAATTGGGTCAAAAGTTTTTTATTTAACAGAACATTTCAAGTAAAGGTTGGAACTGAATTATCCGATAAACTAGTACAACAAAATGGGACTCCGCAAGGTTCAGTAATTTCTCCCCTATTGTTCCTAATAATGATTAATGATATTCCATCAGGCCCAGAAGGTGTTAATATGTCACTCTTTGCAGATGATAGTGCAGTTTACATAGGACATAGAAAAACTAAAACTTTAATTAAAAAAATCCAACAATCAATTGATGAAATAAATAACTGGTGTAATAAAAATGGGTTTAAAATATCAATAGCTAAAACTGTAGGAGTTCTATTTACTAATAAAAATCAATTACCAATAATAAACATTAAAATTGATCAAGAATTGATAAAAATGGAAAATAAAGCTAAATTTCTAGGAATGATATTTGATAAGAAATTAAGTTGGAAGCCCCACATAGAATATATAATAGAAAAATGCAAAAAAAGATTGAATCTCATGAGAGCGGTTTCAGGTTATTACTGGGGAGCTTCTAAAAAATCTTTATTAGCAATATATAAAGCATTAATACGTTCAATATTAGATTATGGAGATGTGGCCTATTCTTCGGCTAGTCAATCGCTGTTAAATAAATTATGTACAATTCAAACTGAAGCCCTAAGATTATGTTGTGGAGCCCCAAAGAACACAGCAGCTTTAACACTACAAAACGAATGTGGGGAATTCCCCCTCCATATGAGAAGACTGTATAATTCCAATAAAATGGGAATTAAAATATTAGGAAATAAAGATCATCCATGTCAAATGAATTTCCAACCACATTGGACAGATGTCAGTAAAACACCACAAAACAAGAATCATTCTATACACTACAGAACAAATGAATTCATATCATCTCTTGATACATCTTTTATTGGACCCTGTTTTCCCCAAATTCCCCCTTGGACTAATAACAAAATAGATATAGATATCAGTCTCAAAAAGCAGATTAGCAAAAAAAGAGATAACCCTGAACTTCTGAAATTAGTTGCACTTCAAATGATATCAGGATATAAACTAGAAACACTTATTTACACGGATGGGTCAAAGGCAGACGAAGTTGTTACTGCAGCTTTTACAATTCCAAGTATAGATTTAGATAGAAAGTTTAGATTATGTAATGGATCCAGCATCTATGCAGCAGAGTTAACTGCAATAAAAGAAGCAGTAACATGGATACTAAACACTGAGAATAATAAGAACTGCCAATATGTAATATTATCCGACTCACTAAGTGTACTTACTTCTATTAAGAAAAATAAATCTGATTCACGACCCAATTTATTTAACGAACTGATGATGCAATTGAATAGATTGGAACCTAATCAAATAAAAATGGCATGGATTCCAAGCCATGTAGACATAAGTGGTAATGAAAGAGCAGATAAATTAGCAAAGGAAGCACTCAATTTAGATAATATTAATTCCACAAAATACTTAGAATCACAAGAGATGAATACTTTTATTAAAGACTATATAATAAATAAATGGCAAATAGAGTATAACGTTGAAAAGCAAGGGAACTTCTATAAAACCATATGCCCACTTGTTTCTACTAATATAAAATTTTCTGATCCATATAGGCATAAAGAAGTACAAATTAGTAGATTGAGACTTGGTGTTGCCATTACTAATAAAAAACTATTTCAAATGAAAAAGCACCCTAATGGGTTATGTGATACATGTGAGGTTACGGAAAGTATAGAACATATTCTATTGGAGTGTAAAAAGGAAAATATTTCAAATATTCTAAAAGATAAATGTAATATTTATAAATCAGAATTTAATTTAAAATCTCTGCTTGATGTGGGATGTTTGCAGAGTGCAGTATATAATCTTGTTAAAATCATTAATAAAGGAAAAATACTATAATTATTGTCATAAATATTAGTATCAGATCAAATCTATTACAAACATATAGTTGAACACATTCCTTATGATTAAAATACCAATAAACACAAAATATGTGTGATTAATGGTCATTTCATTATTTCATTGCATTTTCTAATGATATTACATTGTTTCATAGGAAAATGTTTAATGAAATGTTTAATTAAGTATTCTGTCATGTAAATAATTGTTAACATGCATTCTTGTAAATAGATGTATGTTAAAATAAAATGTGTATATAATACATGTATATATATTACACATCTGTGCTGAATTTCTGTTTGCAAATAGCATTACATGTTATTTTAGAAAACTTAAAGAAGTACTGTTAATAACTTTGTAAACATATTTGAAAAGAGCTAAAATAGCCAAAAAAAAAGAGCTGATATAGCCAAAAAAGAGCTGATATAGCCAAAAAAGAGCTGAAATAGCCACCAAAAAAAGAAACAAAAGGAGAAAAAGGGAAAAAAAAAAGAAAAAAAAGATGTTAAAAAAGAATTACAATAAAAAGAGCCAATGGGCCAAACATAACGGAGATACAATACTTTAATATGTATCAAATCAAATAATATGTATCTATCAAATATTGTTAATATTGTTAATAAGATTGAGGAGAAAACAGTTATTAACATTATACGGAAATGAACTTAATCCGTCAGAAACTTTAAATACGTCTACATCTTATCAGAAACGGAATCAAAGCCAAGAAAAGAAAAAGAAAACTGTTGATAGAAATTATATGAAAATGAACTTAAATCGTCAGAAACTTTAAATACGTCAGCATCTTATCAGAAACGGAATCAAAGACGAGAAAGGAGAAAGAACATTTGTGAGAACATTACAAGAAAATGAACGGAAATACATCAACAACTTTAAAGACGTCAACAGCCTTTGTAGCTATAGGATGTCGTTAAATATTGGATTATGTATGTATGGTCCTAAATAATGTATATGACATTACAAAAGGAACAATCACGATTTTAACTGCGCGACTACACTTACACCAGTAGTGCCGGTCCGAAGTCTGGCTAAAATGGGAGGGCAACGCTAATCGTATTTATTATAACACATTGTCGTTAAGTAGTAATTAACCAATAACGATTGGTTAGACCGTTAGAACGTATGTTTCTAGGCACCTTTAAAACAGAGGCACACGATGCTATATAGGCATCTAATTCTTGAATGTCAGTTATGCAATGTAGTTTGAACCAAACTGTTTAGACACCTCTAAAACATTTTGCAGACGATGCTATATAGGCATCTCTTATTGAATGTTAATTGTGTAATATAAACAATATAGTGCTATTATAGTGCGACGGGACATGGTGACGGTTACTGTGTAGGAACTAAGAACCTTGATCAAGTCCTTTACTCAAATTGCTCAGCTTGGTTATTAGACAGTGGCGCTTAATAAATGCAAAGTAGTAGTAGTAGTAGTAGTAGCAGCAGCAGCAGCAGCAGCAGCAGCAGCAGCAGCAGCAGCAGCAGCAGCAGCAGTAGCAGCAGCAGCAGCAGCAGCAGCAGTAGTAGCAGTAGCTATTCCTTAAAATCCTAAACTCCAAATTTCTAAGGCTATACTCTAGACTCCAAAGCTAAGCGAAGGGCACAAGCTTATTCACGAGCGCTCGTGTCAGAATGGGTTGTCAACAGACGTTATGGGAAGATTCGAGTCCGGTAACCAGAGACCAGCAGAGCAGCTGATAAGGCGTGTTTCGTTGATGACGGGAAAGCTTTGACGGCAGAGAATTAGATGGATATGATGACCTTTTGAAAACAAACACTCATTTGGACCCTTGCAGCGACGACCTGTGCAGCTGTGTCGGTGATGATTTCTTTTAACGAGGAATTCTTTCATGGACACTTTATGGCCGCATAACGAGCCCGTCGGCTAAGCGGGTGCAACGAAGGCGTGTATTGGCAGACAGTAAAACCCGTCTAAATCGAAACGAAATGGCCATAACGCTCCGCAATGAGCCCCTCCCTGATAGTGCCAGTCTAAAGCCTTGGAAAAGGAGGAGGGCGATGCTCATCATCTTCGTTATGATTGGTTTCTATTTAACTACGCTGTGTCATAGCAAAGATGATCGGCGTCGCCCTCCTGTTTTGTTCAGACTTTGGACTGGCACTGCGTTCTGTGCTTCGGAGGCAAAGGTATTTTAACCCCAAAAGTCAACATAATTTAGAAGCTTTAATTAGGATATGTAAAAATTAAGATATCCAGAGTTTAACTGAATCTTGAGGCCTTCAAGGACGTTGACTTCGATAATAATTAAACGACGTTATTATAGCATACACAAACGATTGGTTTCATGGGTATATATAGCCTACATTGACACAATTTTTAAAGGTGTTTAATTAGACCTAAATAATTATTAATTCTAATCGGTTATTGACTTAATTATCATAGCCTACAGTATAGTTAACTTAATTCGCCTTCCAAGAATATTTAGGACACTAGCGATTAGTAGCTTTCAGTGTGTAGCCTACTTACGTTTCGTAGTTTGCATTCAATGCTTGCGATTAGTGATTTTCAGTGAATTTCAGCGATTAGTTGTTTCAAGTGACTACTAGAGACTAGTAGTTATCAGTCTTTAGACATCCACGGGCTCGCTTGGCTATTAGGCAGCGCCGTGCTTTTTCTGTTGTGGGCCCTCCCATCTTTAATACCTACCACTTAAGCTCCGCTGAAGAAGATTATTCTGGTACTTGTAAGCCATCGAAATGACAGGGTTCTACAAGTCCCTCAAGTCTGATTTTTTCTTTAGTCGTGGCTGGGCCGGGAGCGCTCCTGAGTAGTTTCTTGAAGGGGCGCTATTATAAATGCTCTGAATGAATGAATGAATGAATCTTGTGGCCTGTTGCTCTGTTGACTGTCTTGTGTGTACGAGCAGGGACGTTGTTTTGCTAAATCTTCTTGCTGCCAATGCCGTTGACGCCACCTTAACCTTCGCTCAATTGCAAGGTAGGGGTGTGACCTCGAGCAATTGGATGGATGCAGAGTGTAACGATAAATTGTGGCAAGGAAAGCCGTTGATGTCAACAGAAACTATTTTTAACAGGCGTCATTGTTCCCGTGGTATTATAATGCACATCTTGTTTCAGAGTAATTATAATAATACTGCTCGGCTTATCTTATATATATGGGAAATGCATTGCTTAAAATGGTGTTCAAGAGACTGCTCCGTTAATTCTTATCTGTTCATGCCGCAGGAGCAATTCATGCGGTTTCTGGTAAAAACAAGTTGATCTCATCTGTCCATTAATTGACCCACGAGAGGCTGTCATGGACATGTAGTAACAGCGACTTCGTTTTCTTAGTCTCGGCATATGAGGGTGGCTGGCTAGTCCTCTCCCTCGCCGTCTCATCTTCCCACCGACAGTGTACGGTCAGTGTACTCATTACAGCTGAGTTGGATAGGGAGCGCAGGTGGAGCAGAAGTCTCAAAACAATTCTGACCCGGCGGGATTTCAACCCCCGAACTCTCGGTCGACAGTCCACTGCAAATTCCGCGCATAACAAATTCTATCTTAGCTCGTGTGTATCTGTGCGTGTGTGTATGTGTGTATGTTTGTTTGTTTGTCTGTCTGCTTACTTCTTGCTAATTTGTGTTGCGCATTTTTAGAAGGCGAGCAGACGATCTGTCACTGTGTGATCTGAAAAATCGAACTTTACTGTACGACTTCTCTGCATCGGTGATCGACTTTCCCGAAGGACAGACAGAAAGATAGACAGACAGACACAGACAGAGACAGACAGACACACAACCAGTCAGACATACAGACATACATATACACAGGCACATTGTACGACACATTGTCAGACTGGCAAAACATAGAAGGATTGATGTACGGATAGATAGACAGAGACTGAGACAGACAGACAAATGAACATACATAAGATAGACAGACGGAGACAGACAGATCTACAGACACACAGACAGACAGACAGACAGGTACACAGACATACTAATTGACAGACAGATTGTCAGACAGACTGGCGAACCCGATCTAACGAAACCCGATAGACAGACAGACGGAAAAGACACACAGACAGACAGACAGATAGACACGTAGTCAGACAGAAAGACACACAGAGAGATAGACAGACAATACTGGGCCGAATTGCCAGCCATACAGGAGACTTCCAGACAGAACACACTCAAAGAGAAACAGAATTTTACAGACACACAGACAAATAGACAGACACACACACACAGACACACACAGACATACAGACACACAGACATACATACATGCAGACACACAGACACAGACACACAGACAGCCAGACAGACACACAGACACACAGACAGAAACACAAACACAGAGACAGACAGAGACAGAAACACGGACAGACATACAGATAGACAGACAGACAGACACAGACGGACATACGGACGCACAGACAGACACACAGACAGACTGCGTCTAAAATCCGCCTGGCGGTGGGTATGTGAATCGAGACCAAAGAGGAGGAGGAGACGGTAGCCATAAAAGAAGAGAGTGATGGCAAATCGTCTCAGTGTCTGGGCTTTTTAAAGACCCCTCGTAACGACCTCCCTCGACCCTGAGACCAGCACCCATCAGGGGTCAACCGGAACCCACGTCTCCGTTCGGGTACGTAGAGTAATATTACGATTTACGACGCAGTAACTGCGTAATATTGTTTACAGAATCATCGACCTCCTGTCTAAACGGTGTCGGTCAATGGCGCAGATGTTGAAGATTGGTGATGCGCATTTTGTTGGGGTTGAACGATCCAATGGGGGTAACGACGTTGGGGGTACTATGCATGATGATTGAGGGTTGGTAATAAAGAATTGTTAATTGAGTTCATTGTAAACTGGGGTTTAATTATTGTTAATGATCATTGTTTTTTTTTAGGTTTGTGGTCTGTTAAATGAGGGTTGACGATATTTTATTGAGATTTGGGAATTATTAAAATTAATGTGAATTGAAGGTCGTTGGGTGATGTTTGAGGATTGTTCTTTCGGGACTGTTACTTTGGTTTTAGGATTTTCAATTGAGATTTTAAGATTATTTGAGAATGGAGGATTTTCGGCGAGATGTGAGGATTGTTAACTGCGAATTGAATTGACGCTACTTGGCTGAGGTCTGAAGTTTGTTAACTGAGAGTTTTGGATTAGCTACTGGCTGAAGATTGGCTATAATTGTCAATACAGAATAAATTATTAATTTGCTACCTGTAATTAGGATTGTCTATAGAATTGACGAGTGTCTGTGGGCACTTAATTTAACGTTTAAATTACTCGTTATACGCATAACCATAACACAGACGAGAGTTAACACAGTTTTACTGACTCTTGTACATGTATGGTGTAAAGCAGCGGTGTCTAAAAATTCGGCCATTTCTGGGCCACCAAGGATACTTTTCTGACCACGTAAGACTATACGATTTGAGAATAAAACCTCAAGTTTGTCTTTTTCACTGTGTATGAAGCGAAATCAAACTGCTATTGACTGGCTTGTCAATACTAAAGCCTCATTCCTTTATAGGGTATTTTAATAATGAAGATCAAAATCAACAATGATTGGATGCAAAAATGCACCATTTAGGCTAAGATTTAGTTTTGCAAAAAAATTCCTGAAGACGGGCAGCCACCTCCCAGACTCCTACCCCGTTTTGCTCAGGCGCCTCCTGAACCCTGGCCCGCCACTTTCTTGAAAATACTGCCACTGGCCCTCCATTGAGAAAGCTTTGACACCCCGGTGTAAAGTCTGTGGTGTCAAACCGCATTCAATTTTGGCGACAGGTGAGACACTTTTCTCTCTTTACTACTGAAGGCAACGCTATTGTATCATTTGTATGTACTGTGGCCTACACAGTTACTGCGCATTTAACCAAACAAGTAATATCCACGACCATGTGGCACATTAATTCTAATTGCAATTTCATATTTATATAGCGCATTTAACAGAGAAACTCATCAGAGGCGCTCTAAGCGAAAGACGGAAAACCATGATCGAACAAAATGGTTTTGAAGAGCTTGCGCAAAAGCGGTAAAGACCAGCCTAGAAGCTCATGTCGTAAGATGGCAGGTAACCTATTCAAGAAAGTTGGATCGACCACAGCGAAGCTGTATTGCACTGTATATGTTCTGGCTGGGGTAACAACGAGGTCAGAGCGAAAAAATCTGCAGCCAGGATGGATGATGACACAACTCTCCAAGATGTGACATGATATATCAACGAACTGATCCTCTGGATATGGACAGGATTAGGGCTTGGTGTTGGTGCTACATCGATTGATATCTTGTACTTTAAATACGGGCGCAATGGATTTCGCAAATTAATGGTAATTATATCAGATGTACTTAATGAAGAAGTCTTTTCCCGAAAGATATTGCAACTTTTAAAGACATTTTAAACCTGATTTTTGTTTCACATTAATTGCATTAATGTTTGAATATATCTTGTGGATGTTTCTCACTTCAGTTGAATAGAAACCCGCGGAGTTACTGCAGTCGTGTGTGCAAGTCAGCATGACACAAGTTCACAACATCTGATGAATCGGTTTTGTTTTGAAAGCTGCGAAGGGAGAAAACGAGCTTAAACGTGTTAAAGTTATGACTATATCAAAATTTTAATAATCGTAACAGTATTAGCTTCTTAAAACCTGTTAATATCGTAACCTCGAAACTTTGTGATTGTATTAAATTTGTGTTAATTCTACCTTTAGCACACTGTGTCAATTCTGTAACTTTGCTAACTTTCTGTAACTGTCTCACTGTACTTTTAGCACTTCCTCAGTTCTGTTACTTTAGCAAAACGTATCCCAGAGTGTGTTCCGCGGAACTCTAGGGTTCAGTGAGGGGGAAGACAAGGGTTCCGTCAGGAAATTGGATAGAAGTGTTGTTAAAGACAAGCGTTCCGTGGGAAAATTACATTTAAAATGATTTCTAATCTAATTGTTATAGATTCAAACTGTATTATGCCCGATCATTTATACTAATTAAACCTATATTGTCTACTTCGCATGCAGTCGCTACGTACACCAGAATTTGGTTTGGTTAGGCTGGGGTTCCGTCAAAAATTTGATAAAAAGGTTGCCGTAGTAAGATTGGGTAGCACGGTTAGGGCTGTAATCAATCAATCAAAAATTTCAGATCAAAATCAATCAATCAATCAATTAATACTTTATTGTTCACCAAACAATTCACAATCAGCAATTAGAAAGGCTTAATAGTAATAGCTTTACCTGAGCTAACTTGGTAAAAAAAACTTAAGCTAAATCAAATATTTATGCTTACTCCAACTTTGTTAGCCTTATATGAAACGTTTAACGGCATTATCCACGTGTTAAGGTTCAATTCTGCTAGAAAACATTTTAGCGTCATAAACTTGGTTTTAAATTTAACAGTGCTAACTTTCCATTAACTTTAACTGCTTTAAAGTCCCGTAAGCGTAAGTTGTGTTAGATTTGCAGTGGTTGTTTATAATAATTAGATTTATTAATTTTTATTAATCGTGACTGTTAAATTATTGCTGACTTTAACTACACCAGATTCGTAGAATACGACATTTCAAATTTCAGTTTTAAAAGTTGATTTTTGGCAGTGATGAAGAGGAAGAAATCGAGGATGGTGAAGAAAACTAAATTAATGATATAGTACAAAAAAGTATTGCAGCTTATGGCTGACACTTAATAATGATAACAATTATACTGATGTATAGTAAGTACTCATGGGGCGCTTATAGTATACTAACTCATAGGGTACTTATAATAATTTTGTAGACGTTATTAATGAAACTAATATAGTACACAAAATATTGTAATCACAGAGATTAATGATAACAACACCGGTAAGGTACTCTCATAGTATGCTAGTCCATACGGTACTTATCGTACGCTAACTCACAACGTACTTATCGTATGCTAACTCATGAGGTACTTATCGTATGCTAACTCATGAGGTAGCCTACTTATCGTATGCTAACTCATGAGGTACTTATCGTTTGCTAACTCATAAGGTACAGTATGGTTATTCAGAAAGTACTTACAGTATTCTAACTCACAAGATACTTAACTCAGAAGGTGCTTATGTTATGCTAACTCACAAGGCAGAGCATACTAATGATATGCCAAAGTATAAGATACTTACAGTATTCTCATAAAGAATTGCTTATAGAATGCTAACTCATACTTATGACATACTAACTCATGAAGTATGACATTGTAGTTGTTACTGAAGAACGCAAGAGGACGTACAAACAACTTCCGGTCGATGTGACTTGTTCCTACTCTTTCCCTGAGACCTTAACCTGTGTCACGTGATTCCGTCAGTTCACACCGGTCCTTGTCTCAGGGTAAGAGAGGGCGACTGATCCACTTCCGGTCAGCTCCCCAACGTTGCCAGAACCCCTCCGTCCATCAACATCGAAAACCTGGAACAATTTTCAGTAAGCATACCCACTTCTGGTGTGAGTCAATCATTTCAATGCATAGATCCTACAACTCGACTTAATGTAGAAACAGCCTTCAGTTGATGTCTGTGAATATCTGCAGGTCAGATTAGATTAGATTAGATTAGATTAGATTAGATTAGATTAGATTAGATTAGATTAGATTAGATTAGATTAGATTAGATTAGATTAGATTAGATTAGATTAAATAAGTAAGTAAGTAGCCTTTATTTGCATCTTACAAGCGCATATGCATTGCATCGTATAAACGATTGCATATATTTTATAAATAAACTATAACAGTAGCAGATTATTAAGTCACACATGAACAACTAAATATAACAAAAGATGCATCGATTAAATAAACTTCTTTTTACACAATTTAGATTTAACAAAAGGTAGCATGAAGGAATGTCCTCTCTCGCGAAGTGAGTAGCCTACTTGTCCTCGCGAAGAGATGGCCAGAGCTGATGAATGCAATGACAGAGGAACTGTGATATCTAGAATTCCTGTCTGCTCGAGCATTCAGCTCTTCTGCAGTATAGTGCTTCCCACATATTTGCCATCTGCAAACATTTTTCAGGGCTGCATTAATGCGCGCATTATCAAGTGAGGTGACAAATCCAGCAGGTAGCGTGATTCTTGAAATAACTATCGCTTGAAAGATGACGTCAGAATAACTGGAATTTGATTGAACTAGATATATGATTGTGGACCTACCTTCTTCTTTCCGTGTCTTGTCGCAGCCGAACGAAGGCTGAAGTGTCGGAAGGAGGAAGTGACGTCAGAGAAATGCCGAAGATATCCTTTCGTTCAGAAGTCGTTACATCTGACCAGGATTTTATGGCGTCTAATTATACTACTGCGTAGGATTTACTATCTCTTCTTTTCGCCACTGTCTTTCGCTGTCTTTCTATCTCTGCCTTCCTTTCAGTGTCTGTCTCTGCCCTTCTCTATCTGTCTGTCTCTCCCTCTGTTTCGTTCTGTTGACTTTCTTTGTGTCCTTTCTTTGTCTCTTTGTGTTTCTCTGCCTTATTCTCTCTCTCACTCTCTCTCTCTCTCTCTCCGTCTCTCTCAATCTCTCCCTCAATCTCTGTCTTTCTCTCTGTGTGTCTTTCACTCTCTGCCTCGTTCTATCTCTCTCTATCTCTGTCTCTCTCGCACATGAATACAAATATGCACACTCACAAACGACCCACAGAAGCACACACATACTGAAACACACGAAGCCAACTACACTCGAAACACATACATGCACACATACATTCAGCAGCACGCAGACGCATACACTGACAAGACACACATACACTTAGACATCCACTGTAGAACACGCGTGTACGAGCTCCCACATTCTACATGCAGCTCCGGTCGCAGCTCGAAATTCCTCGAGCTCGTTATGTTCCAGCTAATCCGGAACGGGTTCCGTTGTCTCTGGACCGACGGAAAATGAATATCTATGTCCGGATCCTCGGAAGGCATCCGCGCAACGGATAAGACTTTTGATTATTCAATTACTGGACTTGGCGGCAACACGTCCGGACCAACTCCGCCAACTACACACTCAACACGGCAGCTCTAATTATCGCATTGACTCTTGAGGGCCAGTGTAAATCAGTTTCCCCCACTGACGATGGTTTTACGGGAGGGGAAGTGGACATCTCCGGACCGAAATCCCGATTCCCAGCACGCCTCCAGTGGCAAATACGTTTGCGTTATACGGACTTTGTGGAAGTGTAAATCACTTAGGAGAAGCCAGACCAACGAGAGAGGATCTCGTACGGACTCGGGAGTGTCGGGCTGACCGCTCGTTACCTTAATGGTCGTCTCTGCGGTGGAATGGCCATTTCGGAGCCCTGTGGGCGAGAACTGACCACGTACTGGGACCTGTCCATCGCCCCAGCCACACCGCCTGGCACTCCCCTCGGGCTTAAGAGTTCTATAAGAGCAGACGACGGAAGCAGGGAGTTTAGGACAGCTCTGGAATCGAGAAGGATTCACATCGTCTACGGAACCATCGGCGATTTTCTGAAAGAGAACTACTTGGTGACATCGTCTGACAACGCTTCTGACGACTTCTGACATCGTCAACGTCTGACGTCTGACGGTTCGTCGTTGATACTACCGACTGACACCGACAATCGGTGAGTTGCATTTCGATGCTTGGGTGTTTCTGGTCAGCGTCTTGGATTTGACCGGAGCCAATGCGCGGTGGCTGGTATCAACATTTTGGTTGTCTATCTCCCGATGTTTGAGAATGAAAGTTTTAGAATCTTGTATTCCTTCCCTTCTCATGTTCCCGACTTTCTAACTGAGCCTTTGTACTGTATTATTATCATTATTATGCATTTATTATGCCCACTATCTAATGACCGAGCATCAATTGATGGCGCTGAGCAATTGCGAGTGAAGATTCCGCTGTTATGATTTCCTTATCTACCGTAAATTCACATCTGTTGTCTCTCATCCATCGCATTTCAGCTGAACTTTGTAATCGTTGTCGTAATCGTAAATTTCACATTTCTAAAGCGTTACTCTAGAGCTTATTCACTAGCTCTACATCATTTCTGAGGTGGCAAGTGAAGATCCGAATCTCCGGTAGCCAGAAAGACCAGAGAGAGCTGTTTTAAGGCGAACTGGATCTTACATGTATATTCATTCATAACGTAAATGTAGATTTCTTATGATAGCGACCGTATGGCCTCGGCACTGTACCTTGTCCAATGAATTGACCGGATGAGATCCTTCACCACCCACGCCCGTTTGAATGGGTGCCACGCCATTTAGGGTTCTCATGTACGGAACGTGAGAGCCTGAAATTCACATCGCGAAAATAAGCCAATATCTGTATGCGAATCGGCATCCTCAAGTCTTCAAATGGGCATGGGACGAGCGCTTTAACCGATGCAGCTAGTCGGACCGTTAAAGGTTTTGTAGAATTTAGTCAACTATATTGGATTAGACTTTGTCAGGCATGTGAATATTTAAAGAAGTTCAGTTGTAACGAAGAGTTTCCATAGAATCAGCTTATTGCACGCCAATCCATGTGATCTTTTGTACAGGGTTAATATTACTGAGGTGCCCTAGTTAACAGTCTTGCAGAAGCTTGCTAAATCGGTCTATGTTGTTTCCATGTGGTGCCAGTCCCAGGCTGGTTAAATGATGAGGTCGCCGTTAATCAGCTTCGTTATGGCACAATGTCGTTAAACAAAGACTACTGATACCTGACCGAAATTGTTTCAGCTGGCTTCCTGCCTCGTAACGCATATCCTATAGGATAGCAGCACTTGTCTGGCGGTGTCTCACTGGTTGTGCTCCGTCCTACTTATCTGATCTCTGTCGCCCGGTTTTCGACTTAGCCTCTCGTCGAGCTCTGCGCTCTTCGACTAAGCTATTGGTCCCGCGGGCCCGCTCCTCGGTCAGACAGCGTCGAGCCTTTTCGGTTTTGGCTCCTCCGCTTGGAATGGGCTGTCGCTTACGTTACGCTTACTGCCCGGAATGATTTGCCTGCTTTCTACCAACTGCTCAAGTCCTTTCTGTTTGGCCGTGGCTGGGCTGGGAGCGCCTCTGAGTAGGTTTCTTGAAGAGGCGCTATATAAATATCCGGAATGAATGAATGAATGAATGAATGAATACCTAGGCTACCTGAACCACGGCGATCAACTTTGGCAGCTTTCTTGACAATGACAAAACTGTTGAGCTCCGACTCTTCGAGCTAAAACTGGCTTCCTGTTCAGCAAAGGATTTGTTTAAGAAATCACCGAGCCCAACCTGAATGATTACAAACAGTCCTTATTCACCATTCTTATTTTATTCAACCAGGTCATATGATTATCATTCTATGGTCATACCTAAGACTATAGAACTCTTGTGAACGAGCTTTTCAGTTCTTGGACCTACTTTTTAGAACTCTCTCCCTTTATCTGTTTGTTCTGCTCAGTCGCTTATGTCATTTCGTTCGCATTAAGACTTTTCTTTTACAATTTGCTAGTCCACCACAGCCCTCCTTCTTTGTCTTGGCATATTTATCTTCTGGATATTGACCTGAGTCACCTGAATACGACTTGTTTTTGACGTGTCATCGGTTGATGCCTTGTGCACTGTACACCTACGTGGTAGAAGTTATTAATTACATCTACAATACAATACAATACAATACAATACAGCACAACTGAAATGTGATTTCAGTTAATATCAATATTTAAAAAATATACACTTATTATTATTACAGAATAACCGGACAATGTTCGTCAACCGGGTTGCCGTGGCTTCCATCGTGGCCGGTCTGGTCGCCATCCTAGCCTGCACCCTCGTCCTGTCAGCAGGGACCGTGACGGGGAACCTCGACCAGGCGTCGAAGTCCCAGACGGTTCGGCTGACCAAGCTCCTGGACGAGGTCCGGCGCCTCTCGGAGCTGAACCGCCTCGTGGAGCTGAAGGTCCAGCAGGCGCTGCTCGGCCTGGACGGAGGGTCCCTGGCCGAGCAGAAGAGAGAGGCCTCCTGGGACATGGACTACGGATGGGGAGGCGGAAGATTCGGAAAGAGGATGGACAGTCTGGGAATCGCTGGCCGGTTCGGACGCAGCGTCAACGAAGACTCCAGCAACCACTGAAACACTGGACGAATCAAGACTCTCTGGTAGTGCCAGTCCCAAGGCTGGAGAAAGGAGGAGGGCAACGTCAACAGCCAAAAGATGTCGTACGGACTGGAAATCACTACTAAGACTCTTGACCATCCTTTGTATACCAAGCAGCCACACCCCAACAGTGGAATATACAAATACGGTTTTTTTCTTAATACTAGCGCTAGAAAATTAGGAATTCAGAACTCTGTACTTGCAAAGAAATGCAAGATGGAAGGATTCATTAAGAAGTGGGCTGTACAACGGATTGTCGAGAATAGCGCTAGAAAAAATATGCAATATTCAGTCTACCTATACCTGCTAATCAAACAGAAGGCATTGTTTAATCTAAGCTAGCGCTAGACTAATGCATCGGTGGTTTAGTCCAGCGCAACATAATATAAGCGCCAACAAATGTTTTTTGTTGATGGAATCAAGTGCTATCCAAATCCGTCCCACGCAATTTGACAGTTTAGCTACAATTTTAAAAATGTACGATTGCTAATCGCTAATAACACGTTTTAAGTTTGTTTTAATAAAGATTCTAAACTCGATCTTTGAACGCCGTTGATGATATTAGTGTTTAGAGCACCATTTTAATGTCTCTGAGATCTAAATAATCTCATTGACATAAGAACAAAAGATAGAGGTGAGAGAAAGTGGGAATGAGAGAAGGAAAGAGCGAGAGGAAAGCGTGAGAGAAAGAGTGAGTGAGAGGGAGTGAAAAAGGAGAGTGAGATAGAGGGTGAAAGAGTGTAGGAGTGAGAGAAATACAGAATGAGGCAGAGAGATTGAGAGAAAGACTGAGAGCGACAGAGTGAAAGTTAGAGAGACGTTCTTACCTTATTTACCTGACCTCAACATACTTCACCTCAGTTGTAGTAGGCCCAGTGGCGGCTCTACAGGGGGCCAGGGGGCAAGTGCCCCCCCAACTGAGGTTGTGGCCCCCCAGTGGCCCCCAAATTTTATTCCAAAATATTATGAAATATGGTATCATTTAATTTTGATATTTTCAAAGGTATGACTTACTTGCTTAAGCATGATGCATGATGAAATCTGATGTCATTTTATTCGTGGTGTTTTCACAGACACGACCTATTTACTTCCTTAAGTTAAAGTCTTAATTATTTTCTTGTCGTATAAGCTACTTCGTGCTATCCATCACTGACTCCCTATCCGCAAGCATATTGAGTACAGGGTATACCTGCACTGGTATGGCGATATCACCAGCTAAAGCCTCGCCCAATTTACTTCCGAGAGCAATGCTGTCTGACCTCTGGTATCAAAGGACGTCGTCCCCAATGCTTTACGGAAAAGGGAGTTCTCTTGGTTTCGTTCACTCGTACCGCAACTATGAAGAATCGAGCCTTTTCAGTGGTCGGCCCGGTGGTTTGGAACGCCCTTCCTTTACACCTACACCTACACACGGAGACTCTATCTGAATCCTTCCTCATTCCTCAACAAACCTAAAACTGTACTACCCAAACAGTGTGTTCATAAAATGCCCAGGCGCTTGTCGGGCTATGCTGCAGATAAAACTCTGTGCATCATTCTGAACTCTGAAGTGGACCCACAGACCTACATCCAGTTATTATATCATTCCGAACTAAATCGACAATTCTCTGACCATTCGCTTAGCCTACTATTATGATTGGTATACAATCTTTAACGCCAAAACACAAGTCTTTTCTGATATTAGACATATCTGCAAAGCAAATAGGGCCTATGTCTGATATTCGTTTCAGAGAGCAGTTTATCAATGCTGTTAGTTGAATGTGTTCGTGCATAGTCGATTATCATGGGTGCCTTTGTGGAACAGTTTGACTCAAGGCATGACAGTCTTAATAAAACTTGCACTTAATTAAAAGTGCATGTATTGTTTGTAGTTCATAGGTTTTACTTTTAACAAAGTGAGTCTGTTTCCATTTGTGTCTTAACTTGAGGCTGTTGATTAAACAATTCATGTAGCTCCAATACAGGTCT
Organism: Aporrectodea caliginosa; assembly: GCA_020284085.1. Classification (NCBI taxonomy): domain Eukaryota; kingdom Metazoa; phylum Annelida; class Clitellata; order Crassiclitellata; family Lumbricidae; genus Aporrectodea; species Aporrectodea caliginosa. Next base: position 205,793 of record JACEVL010000654.1, read on the forward strand.
CTTGTCACCATTGTCACTTTTGACAAAAATAGACTGGCCCCTCCATCTGTTTCCCCGGCCCCTCCGTGGCCCCCTCTGTTGCAAAAGTCTAGAGCCGCCACTGAGTAGGCCTATTACATCACTGTCCGATAAGTTGCTGTTTTAATTGTAAACAGAACACCTGTACATTTCTTCTTTAGAATCTTACGTAGGCGCTCAGTGTCTTAATTAATTTGTTGCACATTTCTGCGGTGCCTTCAGAAAAAAGAAACCACAGCCCAGTATTCTTGGAGCATTATGCGAATGCTTAGAAGGTAGCTCAAACCTATCAGCACTCCAACCAACATTTGGACTCTGTTAGGATTCAATATTGGTAACAGATGGATCACAAATTGACATGTTGATGGAGTTGGTCTTACAGAGGTTCAAGAAACCAATCTTTGACTAGAAACAAAAGCAAGTAACCTAGATTATCAAAGGAACATATTTATTTATTTATTAAGTTAATTTATTTAGCGCCAATCCGTTAATCCGAGTCGATCTGAGCGCCAGCCTAAATGGTGCTACGTCATTAAGGTGAGAAGTATCATCGGTTAACAATACATTGCACAGCCAACTAGAATTGCCATCAACGGTGTTAAATAATTATATTTGTCTTCCAACCAAAAACAGTGAATAAGTTTTTCTTCATATTTACAAAGAAAAACCCAGCCTATGTTCCCAGGATTTTGGATTTGTGCATTAATCCAGTGGTAGTGGCGCATTGCCGCATTTTATCAAATTAGTTATTTTTCAAACATTTCGTTTGGGTCTTAATGTGCACAGCTGCTGTGCCTGTAAGCAATTTCGATTAGCCTTATCGTAACTGAGCAGTAACCAAATTAAAAACCACAAATTAAAACTTTATCTAAAAAATAATACTTTTAGTTATTATTATTATGTAATCTACTATAACAAAAAGGAAAAGCCATAAACTATAACTGTAACTGTTATTAAAATAAAATCTGTATGGAGAATTACACAGACACGCTAAGGAGCTTACGCTTAGGAACATACGCTTAGAAACACTTTAAACCCAACGTTTATTCCGCGGGTATTCCACTCCAAGCTGAAACGAATACTTTTCAAAACATCTGATCCTATTTCCACGTCTTCTCCTTATCGTTTTCAAATATCCTACAACTCCAAACATCAACTCCAGCACATATCCGCTTCTGTTTTGTCTACCTCTCTCACCTTTGGATCACAAACACTAAGCCTATGACTCAACTTAAACTGTTTCGCTGTAACTTACTTATCCAACGTAGCCATATCCTTCCGGTTTCTTGACGCATTGGACTACGATGATGATGATGATGATGATGATGATGATGATGATGATGATGATGATGATGATGATGATGATGATGATGATGGTGATGATGGTGATGATGGTGATGATGCGGATGATGCGGGAGGATTGGCAAACCGAGAAATTAAATAATTAATTAATATCTTAGTACCCGACCGATCAGATGTAGGCTACCTTACGGCAAAAAATAATAATAATAACTATTGTTGTTGTTGTTGTTGCTGCTTCTATTATTATTAGTATTATTATGCAACGTCGTGTTGTGTCGTAATGTCATATCATCTTACACGTGAAAACGAACACTCCCATATCCTGCCACACCGATTCCATTCTGCGACAAACTGCAATTATACTACATTACGTCTATTGCGTAGACGCCTGTGGCGCTCCTAGCGAATGATGAGACCTAATGAACTCTTCTACGAGTCGGTAGGTTGCGCCACTATGTCACCGCAAGCAACATCCACAGAGCGCGATAGTCAGCGGTAGTATGCCTGGGCTGTCACTCCAGGGGTCGAGGGTTCAATCCCGCCAGGGTAGACTGGTTTTGTACAAACGAGTAATATCCTGACCGTACCCTGTCGGTGGGAAGATTTGACGAGGAGGAGAGGACTGACCCAGCCTTCGTAAGCCGAGGCTAAGGAAACTGAAGTGGCTCACATGAGTCACATCTCATATACGTTATCGTTTCTCGCGGGCAGACGCTTAAGGGATTTCCCTCCATCTTACCTCTGATATGCAGATCTGGCACAAGTACATTGATACGTTGAGTATTTCATGTGCCTAACATAATTATAGTAAATACGGTTATGTCTGTGTGCTTTGAGTGCATGAAGTACCTCAGTTACGGCAAGTACTCTAAATACGATTAATGCTTCAAGTACCGTAGCGAATACGGTAAGTTCCTCAAATAATTCAAACAATTCAAATTTGTTGAATTCTCTAAGTGCGTTAAGTTCAAATCAAGTAGCCTATGTATCTAATAAGCGTCTCTTGAAGGGGCGCTATATGAATAAGTTCTTACAATTACAATTACAATAATTACTTATTACTTATGGAATGCTTTGGATGACATTATAACATGTTTTCATTGCGTGTATGAGATTATTTCAAGTGGTTTTACCATGTCACAAATGGTGCATTCATTCGCATGCTCATTATCTCACCCGCGGCGCTCTATACGCGCTGAGACACTCATCAGGTCCTACTGTTAATTTTATCAACGCCATCTGGCGAATGAAAGGCTGAGTGGAAATTTTGGAGGGCAACAGGAAGCGACCCCGCGTCCGTGCTGATTTTCTGCTCTTCGTGCCTGCGTGTTGCCATTGCCATAAATCCACTCCCAATGTTGAAATGGTGTGGGCTAACAGCGCTGGAGAGAAGAATGAGCAGAGCAAACCGAACAAAAGCCTAATAATGTTATCATTCATTCGCTCATTCGTATCTAACATTCGAGAAAGGAATCAGCGTAGTGGGGAGAGGTTCTTTGAATTAGCACCAAACAACGAGACTCGATAACATACGGATAAATTATTCAAGAAACCGAAAGGAACGTAAAATAATTCTAAAGTGCAAGAGAAGAAAGAGCAGAATGAGTTGTGGACTTGTGAAATGGTTTGGACTACAGCTATGTCTCTGTCTCAGTGTACGATTTCACATCCATTGAGAGGAAGCTATGTTATGTGATGTCGTTATGTTATTATTATGCTGCTATGTTATGTTAAATTATGTTATGGTGTTATTTTATGTTATGTTATGTTATCTTATGTTATAATAATTATGTCTTTCTGCTCAATTGCTTTTGTCATTTCGTTATCAAGTTAAGGCGTACTATTTTCAAACTGCTTATCCACCACATAGACCTACTATAGGCTGCTTCTCTGTCTTAACGTGTTAATCTCCAGATCACTAGGATTAATGATTGGTGTTTGTGCAGTAGAATTAACCAATTACAACTGCAATAATTGATGAAGGCAGATGAAGGTACCTGGAAATGTGTGTTTATCAACGCCGACCTAAGACAACAAGAGTTTGGTCGTCGGCTGTGAATGTATTCAGTTCATTTGCATTGGAATACAAAATGAGCCTCAGAATTCATTTTATGGTGTTTGTGAAGACACCTTCGTTAGTTCATATGTACATAAGTGAGTCCAATGTACATTAGCATTTGCATACAGTCCGTCTGTCTGTCTATGTGCATGTATGTCTGTCTGTATGTTTGTATGTTTGTATGTCTGTCTGTCGTGGCTGAATAAATGAAAGGTCTGTCACGCGAAAACACGCTCCACTATGTTCCAAATGTGTGTTTGTTCGTTTGCATGTGTGTGCGTGTGCGTGTGTGTAGAGGTGTGCGAGTGTATTTGTGTGTGTATTTGTGTGCATTTGCGTGTGTGTAGCCGTGTGTGTGTGTGTGTGCGTGTGTGTGTGTGCGTGCGCTTAAATGTATCGGTGTGTGTCTGTGTGTATGTGTGTGAGCGTGTCGTGAATGATTGATGGCTTCGTATGTTCGTTTCTCCATCGGTTGGAAGGTTTCCGGCGAAATTAGCATGAGAAAAAAGCCAGTGCAGTTTCGATTACCGGAAGGAAATTGGAACAATACCCGATGCAATTTATTTCCATATTGATCGGACGGCGTTCGATGTAATTTGCCTAAGTCAGGCACTGAGAAGTATGTAGTCGCCTGACTTACATCCAGTGGCGGATCCAAGGGGGGCGACGGGGGCGATCGCCCCCCCAATTGTCCATAAAAAGTAAAAAGATCGAGCCGACGCTGTTATCCGACCACAACAACTATCTAAAGACTACTGTAATTCCAACACTGACACTCACACTGACACTCACGACCATAAAAACTGACCCTAACCGACCCTCACCGGCCTCATTCTTGATCTGCAATCTGCAGCAACTAGTGTTGCGGATGTTATAGCAGTTTTGGAGGATAAACGAAACAATTGCTTGTCATTATTTGATACGATATTTGATGATGCTGAAATATTCATTGACGCAGCTGAGTTAGATGTTGAACTGTCGTTACCGAGATTAGTGAAGAAGCAAATGAACAGGCCTAATTATCCAGCAACTACTCCAAAGGAGTATTACAGAAGGGCTATTTACCTTCCATTGCTTGACTCCATTACTGTTGATCTGAAGACTCGTTTTCAGTCAGAAACACTCGATATGTTTGAATTGACTAACTTGATTCCATCAAATGTTGTGAAACTTTCAAATAATGCCGATGATAAGTTGGTTCAGCATTGTGTGTCACGAATACTGAATTTGTATAGCAATTTACTGGATGTCAGCTCAAATCGAGAACTTCTGCATGTAAAGCTTGTTGCAGAATTGCAGTTATGGAGGGTAAAGTGGTTGCGTTTTGCCACTGATGTCAGCTGCTTCCCTCAAACAGTGTGTGATGCTCTTGTTGCATGTGAAAAGATAAGGTGATATATCCCACAATTCACAGCTTGCTTTCCATTTTGCTAACACTTCCTGTGAGCGTTGCCACTGCAGAACGAAGTTTTTCCACGTTAAAGAGATTGAAAAACTGGCTCCGGTCACGAATGTGCGAAGATAGACTAACTGGTTTAGCTTTGATGACAATTCATCGAGAAATTGTTATGGATATTGACAATATCATTGATCGGTATGCGCGAAGCAGAAAGCGTTTAATGGAATTTGTTGTCTAAATTACTGTTCAACAGTAGCCTATATGAGAATTGTACGTTGTTTTGATATTCAAAGGGTAGTTCAGTACTTCAGTTTGGTCTGAAACTAATGATTTGTTATTTTGACCAGTGCAGTATAAGTGTGTTGATGGACTAATTGTCAGACATATTGATTAAAGGTTTTTTATGTGAAATAATGTGGCTTGTTTTCAATGCACGTAATTTACTTTTGAACCGTATTATGTTCAAGTTTTCATACATTTATATGATTGAATAATCCCGAAACATATTGCCAAAAACAGGCCTCCTTTGATCTCAAATGCTGCAAAATGCGTTTGCGTCTGGGGCTCCGCCCCAGACCCTGCTGGGGAGCTTACGACGCTCCCCCAAACCCCCTAATCGTAAGGGGCTTCGCGCCTTCGGCGCGAGCAACTCTCCACTCAAGGCGAATTCGCCCCCCCAAAATAATAGCCTAGATCCGCCACTGCTTACATCTGTATATAAGGCAATTCTCTCTAACATATTTTTACAGTAATATATTCTTCAATTTGCAATATTATCAGAAAGAAAAACAGAAAACATAAACCATTTCTTGTAAATTTTTACAATAATTTATTTTCCTTCAGCCTGCCTCGAAAAAGGAAGAGAGACTGTTGCGAAGGAGAATCGTAGACGAAGACGAGAAAAACTCTGGGAAGACAGATTGTTATCCAGAGAAATAATTAGAGTGATAAATTTTAGAGGAACATTGTTCTGTGGCTCGAAGCAAAAAAAGTAGTATAAGAGATTGCAGTGACTAAGGGAAATGCATCGCGGTATAGAGAATGCTATAGCCTGATCAGATAAGAATAGGCAGGCAGACAAACAGACATATAGACAGACAGACACGCAGACAGACAGACATGCAGCATTTGAGATCAAAGGAGGCCTGTTTTTGGCAATATGTTTCGGGACTGAAGCACAATAAGGACACACACAAGGGCAGTTAATTAATGTGTTTACGGTTGTATGTAGGTAGGCAGGCATGAATGCATGCAAGTATTCATGTGTGTATGTGTGTATTGCTTACGTGCGTATATACGTATCTATGCAGCTGGACATTTATATTATCTGGTGCCATTGTCACGAAACTTCGCAATTACTATTAATTGAGAACGAATAAATCTCAGTTAATTAGCTCTGGTTACATCGGTTTCCGCGTCCGTCTTTCATTTAAAGGAGCATCATAAATGCCTCGTATAAGACGAACGTGCATCCGAAAATAGCCCTTCTTAAAAGGTCTTCCCGCACAGGCCCCGCATGGTTCTCTAAGACTTTCTCTTGAATCCTACACGGCTTTCGAGACAGTAATTATCGCATTAAATCAATCTTAATTCCTTCTCCCGGACCCAAACCTTTCATCCTCCCTTCCTCCTTTCAACCTACACGCCAATCGGCCTTCTTCCGAGTTTATCCGAGTATTTCCGAGCTCCTCCGAAGTAGAACGAGTCAGTCCGGGCGTCCGACAGTCATACACGACCTTCATCTGCGATGCCTCGCAGTGCGGTATCTCGCCCGATCAACATGTTGTTGCGTTTTTCTTTCAATATGTATCGGAAGATATCTTGAACCTTGGGAAGACGCGCTGCGAGGGTCAGTGAACCGACTCAGAATTGATATAGAAAGCCGATAGTATATTATCTATGAATTATAATTATCTGTTATCCTGTTGAGCGAAGGCTCTTGCTCAATGCGTGTGCTTCGCAAATCTTACGTTTCAATATTGTGTCGGAAGGTGTTCTGGTGCAAAGACCGGCCTCTACAGATATCTCTGAATCTACTCATAGACATGGAATCGATGCGGAAAGCCGATAATTCACCTCAAACGGAAAATCGTATGTGCATTATCGACGTATCGTAGGTGTATTAGATGAACGCACGCTTTGCGATTAGATGCGCGTGGATGCATCGTTGTTGTCTGTTGCGTCGCATGGAGCGTACGTTGAGAGGCGGTGTCGCATGGAGCGGATGTATCTTCACACAGAGCGATGATCTCAGCTCCGTGTGTAACCAGATGCTGGGTATTAAGACCACAAGAAACAGAGTCTGGTTTCAGTTCTGAAATACGATACGACGCTGAAACCCGAGACGAGAATATTGGAATCCTATGAGTTGTTCTCCGTTGCCAACGCGTTAAAGGCTGACAACCGTTGTAATCGATACAGTTGGCACTGAAGGGCTGCTGAGGTTTTTCAAGTGGCGCTATAATATTTATTACTTCAAATTACGTTACATTAAAATCTGTTAAAGTACATTACACGAGATAATCGTGTCTTTTGAGACAACCTCTTTCTTCGTCATCGAGTTTCCTAGTACTGGAGCGATATAATTGTCTAACGGACTTATCTTCTGGATAATTGACCAGAATACGGCTTTTTTGCACCATCGGTTGATGTGTGCATTAGACAACGGAGCAATTAGAATCTGGTAATTACAATTTGCAACTATATTACAATAAGGTAAGTCTTGTTTAGTATTTGAGTCATGTAATGCGCTCTCTGAAATATCGAGGGAATGGATGCACTGCAGAGGTTCTCTTTGTGGTACGCCGATTTTCACGGCTACCTGAGTCTGTTGGTTTGCGGAGTGGGAGTGCTCTGTAACCTCTTCATAATCATCGTACTGACCCGCAAGAACCTCACGTCGACTACGAACTACCTTCTGACTGCTCTGGCCATCTCCGATCTCCTTACGATGGCCTCCTATATTCCCTACGCCCTCCAGTTCCACTGCCTCTACGGGACCACGAAGTCCCCTCAGCGCAACTCCTACCACTGGGTCGTCTTCCTCTGGTTCCACGTCAACTTCTCCCTGACGACCCACACCGCCTCCATCTGGTTCGGGGTCCTTCTGGCCGCCTTCCGCTTCTCCTACGTCCGATCGACGAAAGATGGCTCCCTCTCTCAGATCATCGCCTCGCAGGAGGTCCGTCGTACCCGCTGCGCCGTCGCCTCCGTCTCCTTCCTGTCCGTCTTCGTACTCCTGCCCAACTACTTCACCGTCACCGTCATCGAGTCCTCCTCGACCGAGGCGGGGTCGGCCTCGGCCTCCTCGTCCTCCTCCAACGAGACTACCTCTACGACGGTGGTCTGCTACGAGGTCGTATCGACCGTGAACTCGTCCGTCAACGGACTGGACCAGGTGGTCGTTCAGATGAACTTCTGGACGCAGGCGTTGGTCGTTAAACTGGTTCCCTGTCTGCTGATGTCGATCTTCGGCTTCCTCCTCATTCAGACGATGATGACGTCACACCGGAAGCGATCGGCCATCTTGACCAACGGATCGTCGTCGTCTGCGCAGTCGCAGCAGCTGCGCACGTGGCAGAGGCGACACTATCGGACGACGGCCATCTTGGTGGCCATCATCGTCCTCTTCCTTGTGACGGAACTTCCGCAGGGCACTCTGGCCATCTGCAGCGGACTGATTCCAGGATTCTTCGAGACCTACTACGTTCCGTTGGGGGACGTCATGGACATCGCGGCACTCGTCAATAACGGAATTAACTTCGGCCTCTACTGCGTCATGAGTAACAGATTTCGAAAGACGTTTCTAGAAATGTTCTGCTGTATGTGTGGAAGGAACTCCTCCTCCTCACCCGTCGTTACCGCCGTTCGAAGGGATCTTCTCTACTCCAGCAAAGCCCAGACGGTAAGTTACCGTTGGGCAAATGGCTCTATTTTAATTTTTTAATTACAATTACATTTGCATTTACAATTTCGGCAGTGGTAGAAGTTTGTAATGAATTCGGTAGTTAAGGTCGTTTGTAACCTCTTGGTAAATTTGTATGAACCTTTTAAGTCACAGGAGATTTTTGTCAGTTAGTGACTTTTATAGCGCATGCGATTTTGTAATGCACAGAGCGTAATTAGGTCAATCCGAAGAGGATCAGTCCAATGTGCTGGAAAACCAGCTGAAAGAATAGATGTTATCAAAGACACTGAATAGGAGGGGTACAGATTGTCAGACAGAGAGAGACCGACAGACAGACACAGAGAAACAGACAGAGAGACAGACAGGAAGAGATGCAGATACAGAGAGACAGAAAACGAGAGAGATCGACATAAATAGATAAAACGATTGAGAGACAGAGGCAGAGGGACAGAGACAGACAGAGACAGAGATTGAGCTAGAGCGAATCACAGAAACCTAATAATAATTATCTGAAATATAAGCCGAGCAACCAAAAGTAAGCGTTATTATAAGGGGCAAAGGCAGAACCCACTTGAAATAATGATGCGTTTTTATTGCTGGGGACCAAAGAGATCCCAGGTATGCAGTGACGTTACTTTCATGCGGTCATACACGAGATTACAATGTCATGGCTATTGACGAAAAAATTTATGTAGCTTTGGTTAGAACTGTTTAAAAGGTGTCTGATTTGAGCATTTTATATCGTGATTTTCGTTATCTTCTGTTTAACGACATCTTGCGGTTGCCACGGCGCTCACTTCGGCCTTTCGTTGCGAACGAATTTTCGGATATAGAACTCACGTTATATACCGGGTGGGCCATTAAAAATGAGAACATCGCGTTCAATCGTGTTTAATACACTATCAGATTGTGCTTTGAGTAAATCTTAAACACGTAAATTATTCTATTATGTACCTACTTACCAAATCAAGCCAGTTTGACTTATTTTGAAGAAAGATTTACAACTTTAAGCGTACAATTGTGAGACGGGACAGGTGATAACGAAGGCTGTAAATTAAATGCCTGCAACGAAATCAGCAGCTACCGATATTTGAAATGTTTCCAGAATTAAGAGAATTAAGAGCACGAAGCATTTGGTTGTCAGATGAAAAGACATTTCAGACTGCCACACCAGTTAATAGTCAGTGATCATGTTCATTTTGAGCAAGAAAGAAAGCAAATTCCAGCAACAAGAATCGTATGCAAACGTGTTCATTTCAGTCATCATGGTTTTGCAGTCGAAGACTCCAAGATCCTCGGTTTCGGTCGGTGTGTCCCGGATGGGAAAACCAGATTTACAATTACTTTACTTTAAGTATAGTAGCAGTCACATTAATTTACAGTAAAGTCACAGTTACGTTAGTCTACGATAAAATTACATTACATTACGATACAGTTACCGTAAGTCTTTTTCCACGCACATTATTCGGACACATTTTAAACAAGCTCCAGACTCAGCAACTCGCATCCTAGTAACAGGTCCACCCATTGACGCCATCAGTAAAACGAGGGTCATTACCAAAAAGCAATAAAACCCCTCAAGGTTAAATCAACGCGTGTTTGCCTGACGCCTTTATAGACACCTGGATCCGGTGCTTTTGTTAAGCCGTGCAACAACAGTGCAACATAAATGACCGGTTGTTCCGCTGTTGCTCGGTCGTTGTCGTGTTTGTGGAGATCCTTCAACGATCGCAAGAGACGGCTATTGATAGAGGCAAGTAATAAAACCGGTTATCTATCCTGGCACTACCGCTTCCATGCCTGGCATTACCACCCTGAAACGGTGTCGTAAATCGTCAATCGTAAACCCGGCTTTTGTTAGTCGCACGCGTAAAAGTCAGGCAAAGAGTCTCAGCTTACTCCAGGTTTACGACCAAGGCTCCTAAGCCCTGGATTCAATTCATGGCCCCTTGCATAAACCGAAAGTGGAAGCAAGAAGCAAAGTAGAGTCACGGTTCAGTGCAGTGTGATAGAATACTCAGAAATGTCAATTGCACACTCTTCCTCAAAAGGTCAGAACTGCACTTGAACAGGTCAGGAAAATGACAGCTATCAGATTGAAATCGTGCGCATGTGGCTTCTTCTTTTTTCTCAGAAATGCATGCAACACACTACCTAGCAGACAAGTCAATGGCACAATAGACAATGTCAATTGCACACTTTCTGTTAGAAAATACAATATTTTAGTCCCAGGTTCAAAGTACCAGAAATATCAGGTCCTCTTCTATGCCCAACCTTCACACAAAGTCTGAGACGCCATATGCAGGTACCGCGCTTATGCACTTCAATTTGTCACCGTCGTGCAACATGTGTGTTGGACCACCACCACCACCACCACCACCACCATCATCATCATCATCATTATCAACGGATGGTACTGCTATTAAAAGGCCATTTAAAATCGATTATCTACTCTGGCACTACCGCTTCCATGCCTGGCATTAATCGATTAAATTCGATTAATTATGGTAAATGGCTTTTGTTATAAAGCGTAAAAATGTTTATACAGCTTACTCCCGGTTTAGGCTCCATAAGCCCTGGACTGCATGGCCTCTTGCATCCTGAAAAGCAAGAAGCAAAGTACACTTCTTTGACATGCTAAAGTTCAAATATTCGGAACTGAGAAATTGTACACCTCTTCAAGTAGTCGAACTCTACTATTGAGGAAAATGACAGCTATCAGGAAAAATGTGCCTTGAATCTTCAATAACTTCAATAGCCATAGGCTTCGACTTTTGCACACTTTCTGTTAGAAAAGTCAGATACTTTATCCAAGGTTGAAAGTACGAGAAATATCGTTTAATTTCCCACCTCAACAATGTTTCACATTATTACTGTTCAGGTATCGCTTTAATACTTGTTTGTTCCGGAAATAGTTCGGTTGGCGTAATAAAATAACCAAAAAATTAATCGAAAATTAATCGAACAATCCGAAATATTGATTAAAATCATTAAATCATCATAATCATCATTAATTAATCGTTAAAATTTTTATTATTATTATGATTAATATTATTGATTATGCATGATTAATCACCAGAATCTAGTAAACAACCAGTTCTGAGTGAAAGATTTGCTCAAGCTCCTTACATGTTTGCCGTTTCATGTAAGGAGGCTCGAACCCGTACTCTCCTCGTTAGAAGGCAAGCGCTCTATCCACTCGGCTACTGTGTCTCATGCTTATTTAGATGGATCCACAGTTTAGTTACAGCTACTGGCAACAAAGGCTGTTGAAGTCGATATTGAAAATTGTTTTGAACATTTCTCACCGATTCTATGGCATGATTCACACATCGAAAACAGACAATTAACGTAAAATAAAAGAGATGCCTATAACTTATATTATCTGCTGGAAACATTTTAAAGGTGTCTAAACAGATACTTTGCGACCAATTGGCCATCGTGATCCTGTGCCAGCATTTGATGGGCCCAGTGAGGGTCCTATTGTGGAATCGTTTTGCATTATCTGTCCAATAAGGGCCAGTAGCTAATAATTGTAGCCGATATTAGCCAATAGCTGGGAGGATTGTGCTCTCCTCGTTAATTTGAAAAATTAATTTACTTAAAATATGCCACCGAAAGTTTAAGAATCATTATTATTCAATGTATATTGAATCGTACACGTTTAGTTCTGTTGCAAAAGAGCCATAATCTGCATCACTGTACTCTGGAAGTGCCAGTCCGAAGGCTGGACAAAGGAGGGAGACGCTTATCATCTTCGTTATGACTCAGTGTCGTTAAGCAGCAACTAATCAATAATGATTGGTTTGAGCGCTCTCTTTAGACACCTTTAAAACGTGGGCAACCTGTGCATATGTAAGCATCTCTTTATTGCGCTGATAATTATGTTTTGTCCAGCTAGTATTATGCAACAGGAACACGCTGAGAACGATTCAAAATAACAGCAGGGTTAATCAAAGTCCGAAGCCTGGATCAAGGAGGATGGTGACGCTAATAATCTTTGTTCTGTAGTTGTCATTGAATTAGTAACTTCTATTGCGCCGGTGTCTAATGCACAAGGCATCAACCCTAAGACAACGCGTCGTTAAACAGAAAACAACTAACGTCCCTTCAAGATGCGCTATATAAACGGCCACGTACACACTCTACCACTCCCCTACCTGTGCAAATGCCAGTCCCAAGCGTGGAGAAAGGAGAAAGGGATGGTGACGCTAATCATCTTTGTTATGACACAGTGGCGTTAAACAGAGGCTACTACTACCTTTAGGCGCTATATAAATTGCCACGTGTCTACATTACACTACGCCCTAACCATTCGTTTCTGTTTGCTGTGTATAATTGCAGGAGTTGAACCCAACGCTGTGCAGCCACAGGTCGAGCGCCGCTCGTTCTCTCCAGTCCTTCGCCAACTGTCGTGACTCTGGATAGCACCGACCACAAACATCCGGGCATCTCGCAGACGACGGCGCATGCGCACCATGAAGGACCGCCCCTCCGCCGCCGCCGAAACGGACGCAAGAGGGCGCCACGAGTGGTTTTCCCGCCAGATGGCATACGAAGCAGACGACCTTGGCTGTTGTGGATGTGTTGGACTGAGGCCATTGAACTAATAAACCTGTCGGAATTAGACCACGACTGAGAGGCTATTCCGGGAAGAGGAATAGGAGGAAGAGGGAAAGAGGAGGAGGAGGAGGAGGAGGAGGAGGAGGAGGAGAAGGAGGAGAAGGAGGAGGAGGCGGAGAAGAGGATAAGAAGAAGAGGAAGTAGATGGAGGAGGAAAGAGTATAAGGAGGAGGAGAAAGAAGGAAGAGGAGAATGGAGAGGATAAGGGGAAAGAGAAAATCTAGGGGTGAACTTTCCTTCTTCTCCAACGAGGGGTTGGAGAAGGAGGAAATTGCAGAAAGAGGAAAGAGGAGAAGTTAGGAGAGGAAAGAGGATAAAAAGAGGAAGAAGAAGGAAGAAGAAAAAGAGGAGGACGGAAGAGGAGAAGCAGAAAGGAGTAAGAAGAGGAACAGCGGAAGAGCGAGATAGAGAAGGAAGGAGGAGAAAGAAAGGAGGAAGGGATAGAGGAGGAGGAAGAAAGAAAGAAAAATGTAAAGGGGAAGGAAGAAGAGGAAACGAGGCAAGGAAGAGTAGTAAAGTAGTAAGAGGAATAGAGGAAGGAGAAGAAATAGGTGGAGGAGGAAGGCATTGAATGGCATTGGGTGAAATTGGAAAGTCAAAGACAGAACCAGATGTCGCTCCTCTTAACACAAATGCACACACAAACACACACACACAGATACACACAGATACAGACACGGAAACCACCACCACCACCAAATACACGCACGAGCACAAATACATACACGTATATATATAATATATATACGTGTAAATGTGTGCGCATGTTTTTGTGTATATACTCACATGTCGATTTATATCGTGTGCATACATCCTATGTTTATGTGTCTCTGTAGATGTTTAATGAAATCTCAGGCGCTCACATACATGAGCACATGATATATATATATATATATATATATATATATATATATAATATTATATATATATATGTATATATATACATGCATGCATACACATACGTGTATACAGACATACGAACATACATTCATACATACATACATACATGCATACATACACCAATACATACAGACGGAAAGAAACAGAGAGAAACAACACCGACAGACAAGTAGAGAGAGGCGGAGTGAAAGGTAGGTTGTCGTGGAAGTATAAGGTCGAGGGATAGATAGACAGAGGTAGAGAAACAGAGAAGCAGAGGGACAGTGAGACAAAGACATAGAGAGACAGCGAGACACAGACAGAGACAGACAGGCAGACACCGAATGGGAATAGTGACAGTTGTATGGGATACAAAGAATAAAACGAAGATAAAACACAGATAAACGATGTGTTTACCGCCATCAAAACCGTCAGTTTTATTTTCATATTGTCATACATCGTCATATTTCATAAAATAATTAATCCATCACGATTTCCGTCAATAAACTAGAAATCTGACAAACACACTTCGTGTCTGGTGTTTATATGTGACCCACGGAGGAGACCACAATAATGTCTCGTCGTAGACAGATACTACTACAGTGAGTAGTATCTGAAGAACGATAGAATAGCACTATAGGGAGTTTCTCTTGAAGAGGCGCTATATAAATTACAATTACGATTACAATTACCATTCTTACGAGCAGATATTGTTTTTGCATGCTACAGCCCAGTTCGTTTGTTCATATTTCTGAAGAAAAACGTAGAATCGCGTAAGATATTGATTATTATATCATCTGGAGAAATTGTTTTAAAGGTGTTCATGAGGCCTTTTGATTATGCAGCTTTTAATAAGGTCACCGAGTCAATCAACGACATCAACATAGTTTAAGTTGTAGATTCTGTTTATGGACACTGTTTATACACAAAGATGGATATCGTGGTCCTCCTACTTTATCCAGGCATGTGACTGGCGGTACCAGAGAACGGGCAGTGTCGGATCATCTATCATGGCTATAGGAAATTTCATTGATTAAATGGCACCTTTAGACGGCCAGGACCGTTGACATTGACTTTAAGTTTGCTACTTATCTGCAGCATTGTCCAGTAACATTCATGTAATTATTAGCCAAGTGATCATGCTTTAAAAGGTGTGTAAAATTCAACGGTTGATACCTGTGTCCATTTTCACTACAATAGTTAGAATACAGATCCTGGGGCCAATCTAGCCCAAGCCCCATGTAGTTGTGAATCTAATCACTGAGATGCCAGTCCCAAGTCTGGAGAAAGGAGGAGAGCGACGCAAATTGTTTCTTGTATTACATGGTGCCGTAAAACAGTAATTAACCAACCTACAACGAGCATGGAACACAGATGGTTGCTGTGAAAGGAAGGCCTTCAAAATGCTTTAGTGGGGTGAAGTTGACGCTCAAGAAATCTGCGAGGTCGTAAGAATATGTAGGTAAAGATTGGAAATAAACGGTTGTGGATTTAACCCCGGCACTGCCTTCACTCTCGTAGTGCCAGTCCCAAGCTTTGATGGAGGTGGAGAGTGACTTTGTTTGTGAAAAAGAGCAACTAACCAACCAGCTGTGGGAGACCGTAGTCTTTGGTACGAGCGCTCATCTTATACACCGCTGCAACATGTTATAATAATAATAATAATAATCTTTTCTTTAATAAGCGCCTGACAAACGCATTGCGCTGTACATTTACATGTTATGCAATTTAAATCTTAACTACTAACAGAACAGACAGCTTGCAATACAACGGCGCTAATAGCAGCCTACAAAACATATCCGCCCAACGCAAACGGAATACGAGAAAAGAGAAAGACAACTGATGAAGACATTGCACGAAAATGAACAGAAATACGTCAAAAACTTTAAAGACGTCAACAGCCCTTTGTAGCTAGAAGATGTCGTTAAACATTGGAATACATACCTATTTTGTTAGCCCGCACTCTATAGACACTAGGGGACTGCGGGTAAACCCGTACCCGCGGGTTTACCTGTACCCGACCCGTACCCGCGGGTCGGGTACGGGTCAGGTACGAATTTCACGGGTCGGTTCGGGTACGGGTAGGGTCATCACGGGTACGGGTATACCCGGTTTTACCCGTGCGGACGTGAAGTTTTGAGGTTACAATGTCACCGTTACATATAACAGAGAATGTCGGCGCACAATGACCCAGACCGGGTCTGCAACGTGCTATTAACAGTTACTTAGTGTTCTATAGCTGACAGCATATACCAAGGAGGTAAAATGTACAATGCATTTTAGACGGCACAACAGTTGCATGTGACAGGTTTCATGCCTATTATTACTACTACAACTGCTGCTGCTGCTGCTGCTGCTGCTGCTACTACTACTACTACTACTACTTCTACTACTACTACTACTACTACTTCTACTACTAGGTCCACAACAACAACAACAACTACTACTACTACTATCATCATCATCGTCAGCCTATTTATTTATATTACTGCATGCTGAGTTGTAAGCCTGGTAGGAATAGGGACTTTGGGAAGGCGTTTCAATAACGTGACGGGTACTGTACGGGTACGGGTATACCCGCGGGTACGGGTAGGGTCGGGTAGTAGTTTTGACTACGGGTCGGGTACGGGTACGGGTAACAGTTCTGTGTTACGGGTACGGGTCGGGTAGCAAAAATTCTGTACCCGCAGACCTCTAATAGACACCTTTAAAAACTTTGGCCAACGACGCTATATTAGTTTCAGACCCAATATCGAATTATTCGGAAAAATTCCTGCATATAACAAATCATGATACATCTGACCTCAAGGCCTTTAGCGGGTTAGTCATTAATTTTGTTGTTTAACGACACTGTCGCTCTCCTGCTTTCTCCAGGCTTGGGACTCTCGTAGAGCCAGTCCAAAGCCTGGATGAAGGAGGAGGGTGACGCTATTGATCTTTGTTATCACAGTGTCGTTAAACTGAAACTACCACTACTACTTATGCCAATGAAACGGTGAGAACAGTTCAAACTAATTTCTGTAGACGACACAGTATTTGTTGCCACAAGATGTCGCTAGACTGGTTTTTATCTCAATTACTGGAGAATGGAGGATGGCTAACCTATGTAGACATAGAAATCAGTAACTGTTTGCGATGAAAAGTAGGCCTTCAGAAGTCTTTGATAAGATAAAGTTGACGCTCAAGGACCTGACAGGCTTTAAGATGAACAATGGAAACAACCGATTGTGGATTCAACTCCACCTTTACCAATACTCTAGCATTGCCAGTTCCAAGTATTATTTTTAAAGAGAAACTAAGCAGCAGTTGTGCCACAACGTAGTCGCTTAGTTAGAGCGCTCTCTTTAGACACCTTTAAGACGATCTCTAGCAATGCTATATAAGCACAAGATTCAATACGGTATTCTTGATAGGATTTAGGTGTAGTTCGGTTCACATCAACGGTATTGTTGTCATAAGATGTCATTAAACTCTCGATCCCAATTGGCACAGTTCTCTCCATGTAAAACAGCGTTTGAGACTCGTCCCGATTAAAAAATGCCTGATGATGATGATGATGACGATGATGATGATGATGATGATGATGATGATGATGATGATGATGATGACGACGACGACGACGACGACGGCGACGACGATGATGATGATGATGATTATAATAACGACTTTTCCAGCGACTCCGGACATTTTAGGCCACATGAGGGATCCTTGCCTTGGTCGATCCTGGAAACTCATATAAGGAAAACAATAGCAGTAGTAGTAGTAATTTCAGTTTAACGACGCTCAGTGATTCGTATCGTATTTAAGTATTTATAAAGCGCCTCTCGTAGGGTGAACCGTTCAGAAGCGCTCCCAGTGTGCTAAGCCCCGCGAAAATAAACAGGTTTTGAGAAAAGCGAAGGAAGCGTCACGTTCATTGAAACTACGAGTAAGTGGACTCTCACTGGATAAACTCTTCTTCTAGCCGTCGATGAGGTAGCATGTGGCGCACATAGCTAATGCCTTGGGTTTGGTCAGGCGACAAATGGCGGATCGAAAATGGCGAATTCGTTTTCTATTGATATAAATTGATAACAGGTTTATCGAATTACCTGGTTTATAAAGAAACAAGCGTTAGGGCAGCGGTGGAACGACTGATAAACATGTACGGTTCACTTGTGTCAACGGAAGTTCAGTAAAATTCGTGTTGTATGTTTGGGATGAGGTTACCGTCGATTTCTCAAGCGCACGCGTGAAACGATTTTCATTTTGCTAACACCATTTAACGAACTAAATAGCGAGTGGTGGGCTTGTGAGAGACACTGGTGTGACATTTGGTGGAACGAACTACCCTACACTTCAACTCGTATGTCAGTTATTTCAACTACGTTGCGTCCGTGGATGGCATAACAGTGTTCCAGCTTGTGAGTGACATTGGGGTGATATTTGGTGAAACGAACTACCCAACACTTCAATTCGTTATTCCAACTACGTTGCGTCCGTGAGCGGCATAACAGTGTTCCAGCTTGTGAGTGACATTGGGGTGATATTTGGTGAAACGAACTACTTAATACTTCAACTCGTATGTCAGTTATTCCAACTACGTTGCGTCCGTGAACGGCATAACAGTGTCCCAGCTTGTGAGAGTCACTGGTGCGACATCTGGTGAAACGAACTACTTAATACTTCAACTCGTATGTCAGTTATTCCAACTACGTTGCGTCCGTGAATGGCATAATAGCGTTCCAGTTCGTGAGTGACACTGGTGTGACATTTGGTGAAACGAACTACTCAACACTTCAACGCGTAGGACTCAGAGATAAATTAACGCACGTTCTCCCAATGGCGGAAAAAAATACACGAAAGTCAAAAAAGGAAGAACAAGATCTTGCTACACCTGCCTCCTCTGACATTGCCTCACTTATACAAACATCGATAACTCAAACTATGGGCTCCGTAAAGTCAGAATTAATGCAATTATTTGATGAGAAACTCGACGGTGTCCAGAAACAGCTATCGAAATCGCTATCCGATCATCTTGCACAAAATAATAGACTCAAGATTTGTCAAGCTACAAGAAGTGTCAACCAGTCACGAAAATCGATTGTCTACAGTGGAGGAAAACCTAAAAGTAATAGAGCAACGCTACGATGCTATAGACAACCACTTGCAGGATGGGGATGATCAGCAGAGGGCTGTTTCTACTAGAATGGACCTCCTGTCCTCTGAAATCTTGCAACTAAAGAAACACAATAACCACCTGGACCAAGCGTCACGTTCATTGAAACTACGAGTAAGTGGACTCTCACTGGATAAACTATATCCAAAAGAATCTTTTGTTTCATTTTGTCGGGACAGGCTGAACCTCGATGCCATTGAATCAGCGGACGTTGACCGAGTCCAGTTTATCCCGATGAGACGTGAACATGCTGCACCATCTCCACCTTTACCGATAATACTTGTCACCTTCTTTCAAGGAGAGAGGCGTAATCAAGTGCTGCGGGGTCGCCGATGTTTGAAGGGCTCTGGTATTAGGATCTTTGAAGATCTTACAACCACAAACATCCAATTTATGGATCGTCTCCGCAAGAACCCAAAGATCAAATCATCATGGTCATGGAACGGCAAAGTTTATGCGATCCTTGAGAATTCTGAAAAGATCATGCTGATGGACCCGTTTTCACAGACATTGCCAAAAGCAGTAGACCCTCCGCAACTGCCTACTGATGCTGGCGCTCATCCTTCTTCCTAGTGGCCGCTCTGTATTCTAGTGTGTGTACACCTTTTGGCTTGGTTCACATTTAACCTGATGTTGATGTACAGATTCTTTCTCTTTGTACATTTTGCCCCGTGATGTTTACCTATAGATGCCTGACCATCCCTTGAGATAGGACATGCTGTCCATGTTTAGAGGCATTGTATTATTAGCACAATGTGTGCAAATTAATTTTGTTTTTTTATGTTTTTTTAGTTTTGATCACTGGTTTTTGCAGGTATTGAATCAAGTGAAATTTTCTTTGTTTGTTGCTTTAATAATGTTCATAGCATCAGTGTTATCTGAAGCTAGGGTAAACGAAAATCTTGTGTCTTCTGTAATTAGCCATACATTGATGCATTATCTAAATAGTGTGTCTAAACTGTCTGTTAGGTTT
The DNA here is from genome assembly GCA_020284085.1 of Aporrectodea caliginosa. Lineage (NCBI taxonomy): Eukaryota > Metazoa > Annelida > Clitellata > Crassiclitellata > Lumbricidae > Aporrectodea > Aporrectodea caliginosa. The sequence goes on from JACEVL010000654.1 coordinate 226,111, forward strand.
ATGGGTCCCAGAGAGGTAACTCTAGTCAATAATAAAAATGTCAGACCAAAGTGAAGGATTAATAGGCGGATCCTGCTCAGTTCCAACATCCTCAGATAATATCGAAGATGATTTGTCCACACAGGCAGCTAAGCCTGTGTCTCCTAGTCCGTGGTTTCCTCAGTTAGCCAGCCCTTTTACATTGTATAATGACATGTCATTGTTGACAAGTGCAGATGATTGTGATCCTGATCTAAATTATTATGGCCAACTAACAACACATCCAACCAGATATCTATGTTCAGATCAATTTGATGAATTCATTGGTTGTAATTCACTAAACAAAAACCTTAAACTATTGCACTTAAATATACGTAGTTTTCATAAGAATGGTGCTGCACTTTTAGAATTTCTTGAAACCTGTAAAACTAAATTTGACATTATCGCACTAACTGAAACCTGGAGTACCCCTGCTACAGAAGACCAAATCTACTGCTCAGGGTACAACGTCATTTGTAGATCACGTCCCCAAGGAAAAGGAGGAGGTATTGCAATCATGATTAAAGATACTCTACGCTTTGAACTGGAGAACAATCTACCAGCTTCTAATACAGAATTAATGGAATCTGTTTTTGTAAGAGTGTACACACAGTCCAACTCTGCCATTACATTAGGTACAGTGTATAGACCTCCTGGAACGGATATTAATTTATTTTCTGATAATTTATCTCAGATTCTAAGTAATCTTAAGACACAGAACAGGTTAAGCTATGTCTGTGGTGATTTTAATATTAATCTTTTAAATTGTGAGTCACATGCTGGAACGCAAAATTTTGTTAACTCTATGTTGACACTTTCCTACTGCCCTTTGATAAATATGCCTACTAGAATAACTGAGTTAACAGCAACCCTTATTGATAATATTTTCTGTAACAGGATGAATGGTGATGAGTTTTCTGGTATTCTGTGTACTGATATATCTGATCATCTTCCAATATTTACAGTTCTACCTAACCAGTCCTCGGAACAATTGGTGTTGGAGAGGTCTAAGTATGTTGCATCTCGGTCTAAATCCCATGGTAACTTTGCAGCTTTAGATAGAGTTGCTGGCCAATGGACATGGGAGGAAATCACTACCGAGACTAATCCTGATGTTTCTTATTCATTATTCATAAGCAAGTTAAATAGGGCATTTGACTCTTGTTTCCCTCTTTTACTTAAGCGCAAAAGACAATATAGAACCAAATTGAAACCATGGTTAACCCCAGCCCTTGTCAAATCTATTAAAAATAAGAATAAATTATACAAACTTTATCTCAAGTCTAAAAACAATGATATATTAAAGGAATATAAAGCATATAGAAATAAATTGACTTCTCTTTTGCGTATTAGCGAAAAACAATATTACGCCACTAAATTCGATATATATAAAAACAATTTGAAACAAACATGGAAAACTATAAAATTAATAATTAACCGTAATTATTCTGCTAAATGCATTAACGCTATAAATGAAGGCAATGAACTAATCACTGACCCTCATGCTATTGCCAACTCTTTTAATAAGTACTTTACTGAGATTGGGCCTAACCTGGCTGCAAAGATAGTTGACCCAGGTATTGATCACACCAGCTATATGAAAAAACACTTTGATTATACACTATTTTTGAGACCGACAGATGTAGGTGAAATTAAGACATTGTTAATGGAACTTGATAATAGTAAATCTATGGGTTTTGCTGATATTCCACTTTTTGTGTCTAAACATATTGTTGACTGTATTGTGAAACCATTAACGCATGTTATTAACCAGTCTCTCTGCACGGGTATTGTGCCAGAGCTTATGAAAAATGCCAAGGTCATACCATTATTCAAAACTGGTAATAATCTTGATGTTTCCAACTATCGACCAATATCAATCCTCCCTACCTTTTCAAAAATTCTAGAAAAGGTTATGCATAAAAGAATTTATGATTTCCTGGAAGCAAACAATGTACTCTACAATAGGCAGTATGGCTTTAGGAAAAACCATTCCACAAACTTGGCCATCTTAGATGTTGTTGATCAAATTAGCATGTCAATTGATGACGGGAAATACGCCATAGGTATCTTTTTAGACTTATCTAAAGCATTTGATACTATTAATCATAAAATTTTATTTGATAAGCTGTACCGTTATGGCATAAGAGGTAATGCCCTTGATTGGATTAAGAGCTATCTAAGTAACCGTTACCAACAGGTTGTAATTGGTGATGCTATATCTGACAAGTGTCCTATAACCTGTGGAGTTCCGCAAGGGTCCGTTCTAGGTCCCCTTCTTTTTCTGTTGTATATTAATGATATTTGTGAGTGTTCTAAAACCTTGTTATTAATTTTATTTGCGGATGATACATCAGCTTTCATTTCTGGTGATGATCCAAAAATACTGACAAAAGTTATAAATGATGAACTAATTATATTAGCAAACTGGTTTAAAGTGAATAAATTATCCATAAACATAAAGAAAACCAATTATATTTTATTTTCTGGTATAAGAAAGAAGGTTCCCTTTAAAACTCTCAATGTCACAGTAGATGATATAAAAATAGAAAATGTTACATCTGCAAAATTTCTGGGTGTTATAATTGACAAAAACTTGAATTGGGCTGAACATATACGTACCGTAGAAAACAAAATTGCTAAAACTATAGGGATACTGTATAAATTAGGAAAAATATTAGATAAATCAATTTTGAAGTTATTATATTCTAGCTTAATTTTGCCTTATCTTCAGTACTGTACAATGATATGGGCTAGTGGCTACCCTTCTAAGCTGAAAAAACTGATAACTCTTCAGAAACGAGCAATTAGGGGCATTAATGGTGTTGGCAGATTCCATCGATCTACTGATTTATTTAAAGAGGACAGGCTACTTAAACTTCCTGATATTTGTCATATGCAATTAATTACTTTTATGTTTCGGCATCGTCATGGAATGCTTCCTAAACGTTTTGATACCTATTTTAAAACTAAGGAACAAATACATCAGTATGAAACTCGCACTAAGACTAATTATCAGTCTTCCATCTGCAGGTCTAATACCCGCCTACATTCAGCAATGGTTCTTGGTCCAAAACTCTGGAATTCGTTACCCCAAAAGTTTAAGATTATGGACTCCCTAGTCACATTCAAAATAAGCTATAAACAGTTCTTGATATCTGGCTACTAACCGGTTTATTCTTTTGTTTGTTCTGTTTTGTTTTATTTTATTTTGTTTCGTTTCATTTTATTTTATTTTATTCTATCTTGGTTTGAAGCACCACATTGAATGATGCATTCTGAAACTGGAAATTTGTTACTAATCACTCGATACATGTCTTAGTTAGAATTAATCTCACTTCTTGATGGTTAATTAATTGCTGTCCTTGAACTACATTGTAAGGTGGACTCGATAAGCTCAGTTGAGCTTTTTTCCCCTTCCAGATTGACTCTTATGTTAAGCCAACACTTTGTGTGTCTCATTATGTGAATAACTGTACCGTTGTGTTGTGACAAATAAATTGAAATTGAAATTGAATTGAATTGAAATTGAATTGAATAGAAGAGAGACTGCCAGAGAGAATATTAGAGCGAACAGAAGGAGAAAGAGCATTCCAAAGAGAGGGACCAATTGAAGCAAAGGAACGAGCCTGAGGCATAGCAGTTCTACTACGGGGAACCAAGAGGTCAAGTCTATTACAGGAACGAAGTGGACGGTGGGAGGAAGCTGAGTGAGGCCGAAGAATTACGCCAACCAGATATTGAGGGGTAAGACCCTCTGAGCCTTGAAGATCAGAGAGAGGATTTTAAATTGTATGCGAGCATGCAGAGGGAGCCAATGAAGTTCGTCAGGCATAAAGGTAGAGATGTGAGAGTACCGGGGAAGGCGGGCTATCATTCTAGCAGCTGTGATTACCAGGATTATAAGCGTCGCCCTCCTCCTTCAGCCAGGCTTGGGACTGGCTCTACTAGAGTACAGGAAGTCTCGGGTTATCTGCTATGACTATAGTAATTTCCATTGTATATATTACACCTTATGGCGACCAGGGTTGTTGACGTCGACCTTACCTTTATTTACAAAACGCGCGAGGACCCAATTCTGAAACACGGGTAGTAGCGGTTTAATATATAGGCCAAGTGATACTGCTTTAAAAGGTGTGTTAAATGCAATGGATGATGTTTGTGGCAGTTTTCAAAACAGTAGAGTCTAATATTCGTTTAACGCCTTAAGTGCTGCAGTCGATGGTTGCGATTAATAAATGATGTATGGCTGGGCAATTTTGCCTTGCCTCACCCTTGCCTTGCCACAAGTTAATGTAGTCGACGTGAGTGGCGATTGTCAGCGAGTTATTTGAATTCCAGGAAATGTCTCGTTGGAAATATGTCTCAAGACACCTTCGCCAATGTTTCTGAGTTATTATTTTGTGGCGGAACTCTTGACTCTTCCTCCGTGTGTGTGTGTGTGTGTGTGTGTGTGTGTGTGTGTGTGTGTGTGTGTGTGTGTGTGTGTGTGTGTGTGTGTGTGTGTGTGTGTGTGTGTGTGTGTGTGTGTGTGTGTGTGTGTGTGTGTGTGTGTGTGTGTGTGTGTGTGTGTGTGTGTGTGTGTGTGTGTGTGTCTGTCTGTCGTATAATTTTGCTTTCTCTCTGTAACACTTTCTACTGTATGTTTCATATAATTGAACAACAACAACAACAACAACAACAACAACAATAAAAGCAACAATGAAAGCAACAATGAAAATTAATTCACTTTTCAAAATAAGTTAATAAATCAACACGTATCCTTAATATTGCAAAAATTAAAAACCATAAGACCGCGTCTTAGCTGTAATAACGGCAACGCAGAACGAACAGAAGGAGGAACAGGAAAGAAGGAAGAGAGATACAACAAGAAAACGTACATTAGATGAAAAACAGTAAGTTGAAACAGGGTAAGGTAAGAGTGAGGTAAAGACGGCAGCATACATAAAAATATTAACGTTGAATTTTGCATACCTTTTTAAGCATTATAACGTGGCTATATATTAGGGTGGTCCTATCCATAATGGAAAATTTTCAACATATTTATTTTTCTTCCTCCAACCCATTATTTGGTGCCACTTGGTCCAGAACTGTTGTAGCCAAGAAATGAGTAAGATTGAACAATGTTTAGAACTTGCACAACGTGATGGAAGTTTCATATATTGAAACAATGAACGAAAACGAGTAGCAATTACCCAAAAAATATCACTCTGGACTGCAAAGTTTTGTGAATACCACCTTAATGCTAAATTAAACATTGACTATATTTACCTATTCTTCCTTGTATGTTAAACTGTTAGCATATGTGAAATATTACTAAAATAAATCATTTGAATGTCAAATTGTCAATAATACTATTTCGGACGCAGTAATATTACTTTGACACTTGTTACTTACAACAGCAAATGATAATGATAACTTGCTTACTTACTAGGTTTGGATGGCGTTTTGACAAATTCTGTATGTTGTTTACAATAATTGCGTTCATTTTACCCATAGTCGCATCAAATTAAGAAAGTTTGCTGTTGTAAGTAACACGTGTGAAAGTAACCCGGGGTTAATATTTTTCTTTGGAAGTGTCATCGTCATGCAACTCATGGGCTAAAGTTTATTGCACATTACAAAACCTTTAATAATCTGAGCTGAGACAATGGCCACTGTTTCGAGCAATAAATCCACACGTGCCGCACGTGCTATTTGGCTTGTTGGGGGAACTGAAGAGAACTTCAAGGCTTCAAAACTTCCGTCGCGTGGAGAAGTCATCAAAGTTCTCTTCCATTACCACATTGGTCAACAGATGAACCTGCATGATAGCATTACCAAGACTACAGAGATGCTATTACAGGTGTGGGACAAAGCAAGAATTCCAACTAAAGCACCTACTCACGTGGTGGAGCATATCAGAAAGCTTCACGCTGAGTGGCAAGGGCTAAAGAAGCTTATAAATCGTGTTTCGCCAAGTAATCTGAAGAACCAACAGATGTTCCAAGAAAGTCTCAGCTATCTTTTTGACGTGGCCCACAAGGATGCAATGTTGCTGTTGAAAATTGACGAAGACAGGTTGTTCCTGGAGGCACAACGGGAAAAGGGTCGAAGAGGTGCTATGTTAGGAATTGATCGAAATCTAACTCAACAAGAAGAGCGTGTTAGGAAGCGAAAGGCTGCTGAGGAAAAACGAGCCAAGAACGTCAAGTCAGCAATGATGGACTCCAGTGAAATTACTGTCGCTGATGAACACTCATCAAGTAGTGACTCCAGTGACTCAACCGATAGTGATTCCCTCGTGTCATCTGAATTGGTAGCTGGACCCTCGACACAAAAGAGTCCACGTCTTCGTCCACGTCTTCGTGGGACGAAAGGATTGGTGACTTCTGAAGTGGCAGCTGCTCTTGACCGTACAGACATCAGCGATCGAAAGGCAGCACATATATTTTCGGCAATGGCTTCGACTAAACAGCTTGGACAGGATGTGGAGGAGCTGGTTATTAGTCGCAGTGCTATCCGGCGAGCAAGAATGAAGCACCGAGCGAATTTCAACGCTGAAGTAAAGGCCAGCTTTGACCCAAGAGTACCACTCATCTTACATTGGGATGGGAAGATCTTGGAGGACTTCACTGTTCCAGGTCATAAACGAGTTGACCGACTTCCAGTTCTGGTTTCAGGCAAAAATGTAGTGAAACTTCTTTCGGTTCCAAAGCTTGATAACGGAAGAGCAGCTACAATGGCGCATGCGATTTTGGGGACACTGGATGAATGGGGATTGCGTGAACGCATTAAGGGTCTATGCTTTGATACCACGGCATCCAATACTGGCGCTAAAGGCGGGGTGTGCATCAAACTGGAGTCCGAGATTGGTCGACAGCTTTTGAACTTGGGCTGTCGCCATCATGTTGCCGAGATCATGCTCGAGAAAGTTTTCAGCCTACATGATGTGTCAAAGTCCCCAAACATCGAGATCTTCGGTCATTTTAAAGACTACTGGCCTTCTATCAACCAAGCTGCATTTAGCACAGCAATGGATGATGAAAGAACTGCAGCATTGGTCACTCCATGGAAGGACATTGTCATAAATGTTGCCATGGATCAACTAAGTCAAACTCAACCACGTGATGATTATCGCGAGCTACTTGAGCTAACAATTATTTTCTTGGGAGCCATTCCTCCACGTGGAGTATCGTTCCAGTATCCCGGAGCCGTTCATCGTGCTCGCTGGATGGCTAGAGCCATATATAGCATCAAAATGTGGCTGTTCCGTACTCAGTTCCCCCTTCACCAGCAGTCACGTGGATCTCGACGGAAATCTTACAGCAAGAAAGTGTGGGACCACATAGAGGAAGTATGCCTATTTGTGACTGCAATCTATATCAAGTACTGGTTCGAATGTCCATCATCAACCGGAGCTCCGATGAATGACCTTACCTTACTATGTGAACTGTCTGCATATTCAAACCGAGATGTTGCCAAGGCAGCCATCACCGCATTTGGCCGTCACCTCTGGTACCTTTCAGAAATACTGGTGGGCTTCAGTTTTTTCGATGACCGAGTGGCAGTAGAGGAGAAGAGACTTATGATGGTAGCACTCAGAGAGAATGACGGCTCTGACGACCCTCCAAAACGCATTTCGCCATTCACTGAACCACTGACCAAGGGAATCCATGACTTTGTCACCAAATCAACTCTTAAGTTCTTCAAACTGCTGGACCTGCAGGAAGAGTTCATGGAACATGATCCAAGTGAATGGGGAGAACTGGAAGTGTACCAGCGTAATAAAGAAGTTGTGCAGTCGGTGAAAGTCATCAACGACCTGGCAGAACGCGGCGTTGCACTCATTCAAGAATTCAACATGTCGCTCACACGCAATGAAGAGCAAAAACAGTTCTTGCTGCAGGTTGTTGAGGACCACAGGAAGACCTTCTCAGCACCCACAAAAACCGCAGCAATCAAGCGAGCCCAGCCACAGTGACGCTAACCAACAACCAACAATCCAACATTAACTTATGGAAAAGCGGGATGATAGCAAAAACCATTTCACTCACTTATTTCTCTTAATGTGCAATGATTGTACATGTCTACGACTGTTGTTTAATGTTTATGTATTTTAATAATGCAGTAATTAGCATTAAAAACAAAAGTTATTGACATAAGACTGATTAGCTGGAAGTAATGTGCAAATTGCCATATTTTTCAGCGTAAATAAGACATACAGTCATATTCGTCACAAAAAAGTGTGTTGTGCAAGTTCTAAATATCGTTTTATTGATCTAATTTTTGGTAAATAATATTTCTTTAATCAATGGAACACAATGGAGGGTTGGAGAAAGTTGAACTAGAGATTTCATTTCATGGGACCACCCTACTATATATAACCATTACTATCGCTGGGGACTTATTGTGTCTTCATCAACGCAGGACGTGTTGATCTAGAAAGAAACTGCTCGAATCCGAGGTTAAGATAACTGAGTACAATGTCATGTATTATGACAGAGGAACGGTCAGTACTGTTCAAACTAATTTCAGTCGACGTCAACGGCCTTTGTTGAAATAAAATGTCGTTAAACTCTGGATACACCCAAAACAATATTTATTATCTATTTACAGTTACATTTATACTTAAGTGATAAGGTCAGATTTGGTAATGCAGTGTAAAGTAAGGTAAGGCCTTAGTAGACAAAGCTATTGTCGGATAAGCCAATGTCATAAAAAAAGGTAACCGTTTAATTACTAGGCCACTTCATCAGCAGCATCTAAGGGTGAACGATGCTCCGGCTGAGGCACACATAAGATAACAGGAACGCCAGATATCGAATCAATTCCAAGAAGGCGGACGCTCGATGTAGAGCTGAACCGAAGTCTATTAATAATTTCATCAACACCTCACAGAAGCTCATGAATAAACATAAGAGCTTATGAATAAACATGAAGAGACGGGCAATCTGATTGGCCGATGAAAAACGAACTGAAAAAACAACAATGTCGTATTATGACAGAAGAAGACAATTTAGCGCATCGGTCGTTCGTGACAAAACCAACGACGAATAAATGCTACAACAATAATCAGGAGCAGCGCCAGGATTTCAGGTTTGGGGGGCTAAAACTCCAAGTTCTTCCCTTTTGCCCCCCTCCCGGGCATTGGCAGTGGATTTCCACTTTTCGTTTGGGGGCTGAGCCGCAGTTAGGGGGCTAAGCCCACCATAGCCCTATGCTGGCGCCGCCACTGACAATAATTAGTCATTTGATCGATTAATTAATTGCTGGATCGCAGAATACTGTTTTGTCTGCAACACAAATGAACCTGTAAACCAACAAAAGAGCGTTTAATAATTATTACGATTATTATGTTATGTTATGTTATGTTTGTTATGCTATGTTATGTTTTCAGTCCGCTCTGCTCATTCGCTTGTGTCACTTCGTTCTCAAGATATAAAACTTAACCATTTTCAAACTCCTTATCCAGCAGAGGTTGTTAACATAGCCTGCTTTACGAATTAATCTTATGAATATTAATATTATGGCTTGGTTTTGGAGCGCCATCGGTTGATGCCTGTGCATTAGATAATAATGGGGCAATAGAAGTTACTAATTGCAACTGCTGTTGATGAGGTAGAGCCGTTCTGAATGGAGGAACCGGCAACTGTGAATCAACGCCGACCAAAAGTCTGACTGTCTGTCTATCTGTCTGTCTGTCTGTCTGTCTGTCTGTCTGTCTGTCTGTCTGTCTGTCTGTCTGTCTGTCTGTCTGTCTGTCTGTCTTGGCTGAATAAATGAACGGTCTATCACGCGAAAATACACTCCACTATGTTCTATGTGTGTGTTTGTGCGTTTGCATGTGCGTGCGTGTGCGTGTGTGTAGAGGTGTGTGAGTGTTTTTGTGTGTGTATTTGTGTGCATTTGCGTGTGTGTAGCTGTGTGTGTGTGTGTGTGTGTGCGTGTTTGTGTGTGTAATTGTAAATGATTGATGGCTTTGTATGTTCGTCTCTCCTTCGGTTGGAAGGTTTCCGGCGAAATTAACATGAGAAAAAAGGCAGTGCAGTTTCGATTACCGGAAGGAAATTGGAACAATACCAGGTGCAATTTATTTCCATATTGATCGGACGGCATTCGATGTGATTTGCCTAAGTCAGGCACTGAGAAGTAAGTAGTCGCCTGACTTACATCTGTATATAAGGCAATTCTTTCAAACATATTTTTACAGTAATAATTTATATTCTTCAATTTGCAACATTATCAGAAAAAAAAACAGAAAACATAAACTATTCTTGCAAATTTTTACAATAATTCATTGAACCTGACTCCAAAAAGGAACTCAGGCAGTTGCGAAGGAGAATCGTAGACGAAGACAAGAAAAACTCTGGGAAGACAGATTGTTATCCAGAGAAATAATTAGAGTAATAAATTTCAGAGGAACATTGTTCTGTGGCTCGAAGCAAAAATAAAAAGTAGTGTAAGTGATTACAGTGACTAAGGGAAATGCATCGCGGAATAGAGTATGCTACGATCTGATCAGATAAGACAGACAAACAGACACGCAGAAAGGTAGATAGACTGACAAAAGCACAAATAAGGGCGCCCACAAGGGCAGTTAATTAATGTGTCTACGGATGTACGTATATAGGTATACGGCGGGCATGAAGTATCCATGTGTGTATGTGTGTGTATTGCTTACGTGCGTATATACGTATCTATGCAGCTGGACATTTATATATCTGGTGCCATTGTCACGAAACTTAGCAATTACTATTAATTGAGAACGAATAAATCTCAGTTAGTTCGCTCCAATTACACTCCATCTAGTAGTTAGCTCTGGTTACATCGGTTTCCGCATCCGTGTTTCATTTAAAAGGAGCATCATAAATGCCTCGTATAAGACGAACGTGTATCCGAAAATAACCCTTCTTAAAAGGTCTTCCCGCAAAGGCCCCGAATGGTTTCCTCTGACTGTGTCGTGCTTCCAACCCGGCCTTCGAGACAGTAATTACCTCATTAAATCAATTTTAATTCCTTCTCCCGGACCGAAACCTTTCATCCTCCGCCTTTCAACCTACACGCCAAACGGCCTTCTTCCGAGTATTTCCGAGTATTTCCGAACTCTTCCGAAGTAGATGGAGTCAGTCCGGGCGTCCACAATATACGCCCTTCATCTGCGATGTCTTGCAGTGCGGTATCTCGCCCGATCAACGTGTTGTGTTTTTCTTTCAATATGTGTCGGAAGATATATTGAACCTTGGGAAGACGCGCTGCGAGGGTCTGTGAACCGACTCAGAGACGTAGAATTGATATAGAAAGCCGATAGTATATTATCTCTGAATTATCGGTTATCATGCTGAGCGAAGGATCTTACTCAATGCGTGTTCTTCGCAAATCTTACGTTTCAATATTGTGTCGGACGGTGCTCTAGTGCGAGGACCCACGGCTGCGAGGGTCTATGAATCTACTCAGAGACATGGAATCGATGCGGAAAGCCGATAATTCACCTCAAACGGAAAATCCTATGCGCATTATCGACGTATCGTAGGTGTATTAGATGAACGCACGCTTTGCGATTAGATGCGTGCGAATGCATTGTTGCTGACTGTTGCGTCGCATGGAGCGTACGTTGAGAGGCGTCGTCGCATTGAGCGGATGTATCTTCACTCAGAGCGATGATCTGAACTCCGCCTGTAGTAACCGGATGCCTGGTATTAAGACCGCAAGAAACCGAGTCTGGTTTCAGTTCTGAAATACGATACGACGCTGAAACATGAGACGAGAACATTGGAGTCCAATGCGTTGTTTTCCGTTTCCAAAGCGTTAAAGGCTGACAACCGTTGCGATCGATACAGTTGGAACTTAAGTGCTGATGAGGTTTTCTTCTCTGAAGTGGCGCCAGATGAAAGTCCCATTGCATTACTCCAAATTACATTAAGTCGAAAACTATTACAGTACATTACAAGAGATAACCGTGTCTCTTGAGACAGTGTCTTTCGTCGGCGTCGAGTTTACTTGAACGGCAGCGATATAGTTGTCTTACGGACTGATCTTCTGGGTGTTGACCTGATTACGGCTTGTTTTTGGTGCACCATCAGTTGGTGCCTTGTGCATAAGACACCGGATTTATAGAAGCTACCAATTACAATTATATTGCGTTAGTTGATAGTAAGGTAAGTCTTGTTTAGTACTTTCAATCATGTAATGAGCACCCTGAGATAGTAGGAATGGATGCACTGCACAGGTTCTCTTTGTGGTACGCCGACTTCCACGGCTACCTGAGTCTGTTGGTTTGCGGAGTGGGAGTGCTCTGTAACCTCTTCATAATCATCGTACTGACCCGCAAGAACCTCACGTCGACTACGAACTACCTTCTGACTGCTCTGGCCATCTCCGATCTCCTTACGATGGCCTCCTATATTCCCTACGCCCTCCAGTTCCACTGCCTCTATGGGACCACCAAGTCCCCTCAGCGCAACTCCTACCACTGGGTCGTCTTTCTCTGGTTCCACGTCAACTTCTCCCTGACGACCCACACCGCCTCCATCTGGTTCGGGGTCCTTCTGGCCGCCTTCCGCTTCTCCTACGTCCGATCGACGAAAGATGGATCCCTCTCGCAGATCATCGCCTCGCAGGAAGTCCGTCGTACGCGCTGCGCAGTCGCTTCCGTCTCCTTCCTGTCCGTCTTCGTACTCCTGCCCAACTACTTCACCGTCACCGTCATCGAGTCCTCCTCCCTGGCGTCGCCCTTCTCGTCCTCCTCCAACGAGACTACCTCTACGACGGTGGTCTGCTACGAGGTCGTATCGACCGTGAACTCGTCCGTCAACGGACTGGACCAGGTGGTCGTTCAGATGAACTTCTGGACGCAGGCGTTGGTCGTTAAACTGATTCCCTGTCTGCTGATGTCGATCTTCGGCTTCCTACTCATTCAGACGATGATGACGTCACACCGGAAGCGATCGGCCATCTTGACCAACGGATCGTCGTCGTCTGCGCAGTCGCAGCAGCTGCGCACGTGGCAGAGGCGGCACTATCGGACGACGGCCATCTTGGTGGCCATCATCGTCCTCTTCCTTGTGACGGAACTTCCGCAGGGCACTCTGGCCATCTGCAGCGGACTGATTCCCGGATTCTTCGAGACCTACTACGTCCCGTTGGGGGACGTCATGGACATCGCGGCACTCGTCAATAACGGAATTAACTTTGGCCTCTACTGCGTCATGAGTAACAGATTTCGAAAGACGTTTCTAGAAATGTTCTGCTGTATGTGTGGAAGGAACAACTCCTCCTCACCCGTCGTTACCGCCGTTCGAAGGGATCTTCTCTACTCCAGCAAAGCGCAGACGGTAAGTTACCGTTGCGCAAATAGAGCTACATAAGTATTTTGAATATAATTACAATTATATTTACAATTACGGCGGTGGTTGAAGTTTATTTGGGAGATAGACAGACAGCGCAAGTCACAGAAAGAGGGAAGGAGAGGGAGAGGGAGAGAGGAGAGGGAGAGGGAGATGGAGAGGGAGAGGGAGAGGGAGAGGAGAGGGAGAGGGGAGAGAGGAGAGGGAGAGGAGAGGGAGAGGGAGAGAGAGAGGGAGAGGGAGAGGGAGAGGGAGAGGGAGAGGGAGAGGGAGAGGGAGAGGGAGAGGGAGAGGGAGAGGGAGAGGGAGAGGGAGAGGGATAGACAGTGACAGAGATCGAGATAGAGCGAATCACAGAAACCTAATATCTAAAACCTAAGTCGAGCAACCGAAAGTATGCGTTATTATAAGGGGTAAAGGCAGAACCCACTTGAAATATGCGTTTTAATTAATTGCTGGGGACCAAAGAGATCCCAAGTATGCAGTGACTTTACTTTCATGCGGACATAAAAAATTTATTTTACGTGAGACAACATGGCTATTGGCGAAAACGTTTATGTAGCTTTGATTGGAACTGTTCAAAAGGTGTCTAATCTGAGCGTTTTATTTCGTGATTTTTCTTATCCTCTGTGTAACGACATCTTGCGGCTGCCACGGCGCTCACTTCGGCCTTTCGTTAGCTCGATTGTATTTGCTAATTAACTGAGAGGAAGGAAGTTATCCAGTTTTAAACAGCAGCTGTGGTTCGTACGAATTTTCGGATATAGAACTCACGCTACGTATATGGAACAACAAAACCTGTATACTGCAAATCTCAAGAGGATCTTTCGAATTAAAATTTACTTGAAATAAGTCACAGAATTACTACGGTATAACATGCGATCATTTTTGTCAGCAGAGTGATTTCCAACTCGAGCACCATGATGTCACCGCCCCCCACCCCCCATATTCAGGCCTGGCACCGAAGCCGACCAAACAATCTGGTTCTTTCGCAACTGTATTGATATAGCGCCAGTGTGGCTGGTCTTCGCTACGTAGGTGCCAAGAAAATTCGTAGATTTACAATTACTTTACTGTAAGTATAGTAGCAGTCACATTACATCTACGTTTACATCTACGTTAGTTCACGATGCAATTACATCTACATTACTTTACGGGACAGTTACCGTAAGTCTTTTTTCCGCGCACATTATTCAGACACATTTTCAACGAGTTCCCACCTCAACCAGTCGCGTCCTAGTAACAAGTCGACCCATTGAGGCCATCAGTAAAACGAGGGTCATTACCAAAAAGCAATAAAACGCCCTCAAGGTTAAATCAACGCGTGTTAGCCTGACGCCTTTATAGACACCTGGATCCGGTGCTTTTGTTAAGCCGTGCAACAAGCAGTGCAACATAAATGACCGGTTGTTCCGCTGTTGCTCGGTCGTTGTCGTGTTTGTGGAGATCCTTCAACGATCGGAAAAGACGGCTATTGATAGAGGCCAGTAATAAAACCGGTTATCTATCCTGGCACTACCGCTTCCATGCCTGGCATTACCACCCTGAAACGGTGTCGTAAATCGTCAATCGTAAACCCGGCTTTTGTTAGTCGCACGCGTAAAAGTCAGGATAAGAGTCTCAGCTTACTCCCGGTTTACGACCAAGACTTCCTAAGCCCTGGATTCAATGCATGGCCTGTTGCATAAACCGAAAGTGCAAGCAAGAAGCAAAGTAGAGTCACGGTTCAATGTAGTGTCTAGAATACTTGGCAATGTCAATTGCACACTCTTCCTCAAAAGATCAAACTGCACTTGAACATGTCAGGAAAATGACAGCTGTCAGATTGAATTCGTGCGCATGTGACTTGAGCTTTTTCCTCAGAAATGCATGCAACACACTGCCTAGCCTACTGCAGACAAGTCAATAGCACAATAGACAATGTAAGCTGCACACTTTCTGTTAGAAAACACAATATTTTAGTCCCATGTTCAAAGTACCAGAAATATCAGGTCCTCTTCTATTCCCAACCTTCACACAAAGTCTGAGATATGCAGGTACCACGCTTATGCACTTCAATTTGTCCCCGTCATGCAACACGTGTGTTGGGCCACCACCACCACCACCGCCACCACCACCACCACCACCATCATCATCATCATTATTATTATTATTTTATTTTTTTTTATTATTATTATTATTATGCATGTGTTAATCACCAGAATCTAGTAAACAACCAGTTCTGGGTGAAAGATTTGCTCAAGCTCCTTACATGTTTGCCGTTTCAAGTAAGGAGGATCGAACCCATACTCTCCTCGTTAGAAGGCAAGCGCTCTGTCCACTCGGCAACTGTGTCCCATGCTTATTTAGATAGATCCAGAGTTTAGCTACATCTACTGACAACAATGGCTGTTGAAGTCGATATTGAAAATTGTTTTTAACATTTCTCACCGATCCTATCTCATGATACACTCCCAGATCAAACAACAGACTAAGAGGATGCCTATCACTTATAATATTGGTTCGCAACGTTTTGAAGGTGTCTTAATAGATACGTTGTAACCATTATTGGCCATCGTGTCCCGTGCCATCTCTTGATGGGCCCAGTGAGGGTCCTATTGTGGAACGGTTTTGCATTATCTGTCCAATAAGGGCCAGTAGCTAATAGTTATCGCCGATTTTAGCCAATAGCTGGGAGGATTGTGCCTTCTCGTGCATAGGGGCCGTCCATAAAGTACGTCACGCTATTTTTGACCATTTATACCCCCCCTCCCCCCTGTCACAAACTGTCACAAAACTCGGACCCCCCCTAAAGTACGTCACACTTTCAACATAGAAATAATAATACTTCCGAAAGCAAGGCTAATACATAAACAAGGCTTCGCAACAGCATTATTACTAGCGCTCCTAGCGAGAGGAATCGTGAAAAACACATTCAGGAGATATGCATTTCATGCTATTTTGACATAAAACTAATTAAAATGTTTCAGAAAATTTTTGAAAATTATTTTTAAAGCTATGAAATTCTACTAAAAAAAATAAAAAATAAATTATAAATAAAATAAAAATAAATAAATGTGTGACGTCACACATGGCCTGACCCCCCGACCCTGTCACAAACTGTCACACTTTCTTAAACCCCCTCCCCTGGAGCGTTACGTACTTTATGGACGGCCCCATATGGAAAATTCATCTACTTGAAATATGCCACCGAAAGTTTAAGAAACATATTGAACGTATATTGAATAGCACATAATTATTATTATTATTTTTTGCCCTGGGGTACTTCATTGCGCCCAGGGGCTTAGATATTAATATGTAAAGTGTTATGATGATGATGATCTTCGTTACGACACTCATCATATTTGTTTAATTTCAAAATAATCCAGTTGACAAAACGCAACAGGTTACAAGTAACACAATTAGTTAATAGAGTCAGGCTAAAGATAATAATTCAAAACAGATACAAGTAATTATAATACAATTAATATGTATCTTTAAACAAGATTCTTGGTATGTAATTACATTTATCATTGATTGGGAGATTAAAATTATGAATTCTGGGTCGTAAGTTATATTTGATTTGCTGTGTAGGCGGGAAAATTCCTCGGAGAACATGACATGATTCCCCACAAATAGCCCGAAATAAGACAGAATCAGCAGCTTGGGACATATCTACAACGCTAGGGGTAGTAGATAAGAGGAAGCCTCTACGTTTCATCCTATTTAGCATACTCTGTAATTTATTCCTATCAGTCTCATTGGCATACCCCCACCAGGCAGGGGAGGCATACAATAGGTGTGCAACAGTGGTTGCCATAGCAACATCATGCAATGCGTAAGTAGACATGCCATGATCTCTCAAAACACGGAGAGCGTATAGAGAAGTGGAACTTGAGGCAAGGACTTTTTCAGTATGCTTTGTCATGCGCATGTCAGAACTTAGGGTAATCCCTAGCACTCTAATTGTGTCAACCCTTTCAGCACCTTGGATGACAATAGGTATAGATGATGTTTTGAAACCCCTTTTTGAGAAAATTATTTCACGAGTCTTAGATGGATTTAACTTCAAATTATTGGTTTTTGCCCAGGATGCCACATGGTCATATTCTTCGGCAGCTGTTCCAATATTAGATGATCCTACTAATAAATAGGTATCATCAGCATATTTAACAAGAATATTAAATCTGTTTTTGGGATGAAGGTCAGCCGACCCAACTACGTAGGATCCAGGTCCAACCCCAGATCCTTGAACAACACTAGCATTTATGGATGCAATTGACGAGACTTCTCCTTGAAACTTGGTGATATGCTTGCGGTCATGAAAATAGTTTGAAAGCCAATTGAAAATATGATCCGGAATATCAATAGATCCAAGCTTTTCCAACAAAGTGTGATGACGAATAGTGTCAAATGCTTTGGAGAAATCCATTGAGACCATGATGACAAATTCATGTTCCTGTAAGAGGGAAGTAATATGATGTAAGAGGGCGATTAAGGCAGCAGTAGTTGATCCTGTAGGCCGGAATCCATATTGATCAGCTAGATTCTCTGATGTAGGTGGTACTTGGAACGCAGTGTAGATATAAGTGCGTACGATTACTCGTTCAACAAGACGTGAAAGGATAGGCACCACGGATATCGGACGATAATCAGCTGGAGAAGCAGGATCAGGAACTTTAGGAATTGGATGAATGACTGCAATCTTCCATTGGTTAGGCACGTGTGAAGTTGCTAGAGAATTGTTGATCAAGTGAGTGAGGTTAATCGTACCCACTCAGCGTCGTTAAACAGCAAATAATCAATAATGATTGGTTTGAGCGCTCTCTGTAGACACCTTTAAAACATGGGCAACCTGTGCATATGTAGGCATCTCTTTATTCTTATTACAATTATTCCTTCTCCATTACAGCAATATAATCATAACAGGAACGCTGAGAACGATTCAAAATAACAGCAGGTAGTTAATAAAGTTCGAAGCCTGGATCAAGGAGGATGGTGACGCCAATGATCTTTATACACACTCTACCACAACCCTACCTGTCCCAAGCGTGGAGAAAAAAGGATGGCGGCGCTAATCATCTTTGTTTTGGCACACTGTCGTTAAACAGAAGCTACTACTAAACTTATGAGGTTTCCAATGTGTGATAACAGAGTAGTCAAACAGAGATTCCCAATACACGCTATATAAATTGCCACTTGTCTACATTACACTACGCCCTAACCATTCGTTTCTTTTTGCTGTGTGTATTGCAGGAGTTGAACCCAACGCTGTGCAGCCACAGGTCGAGCGCCGCTCGTTCTCTCCAGTCCTTCGCCAACTGTCGTGACTCCGGATAGCACCGACCACAAACATCCGGGCATCTCGCAGACGACGGCGCATGCGCACCACGAAGGACCGCCCCTCCGCCGCCGCCGAAACGGACGCAAGAGGGCGCCACGAGTGGTTTTCCCGCCAGATGGCATACGAAGCAGACGACCTTGGCTGTTGTGGATGTGTTGGACTGAGGCCATTGAACTAATAAACCTGTCGGAATTAGACCACGACTGAGAGGCTATTGCGGGAAGAGGAAGAAGGGAAGGATGAAGAGGAAAAGGAGGAGGAGGAGGAGGAGGAGGAGGAGGAGGAGGAGGAGGAGGAGAAGGAGGAGGAGTAGGAGGAGGAGGAAGGCGGAGAAGAGGATAAGAATGAAGAGGCAAAAAATGGAAGTGGAGAAAGAGTATAAGGTGGAAGAAAATTAGGAGGAGGAGGAGAGTGGAGAAGATAAAAAGAAAGAGGAAATCTAGGGGTGGACTTTCCTTCTTCTCCAACCCCTCGTTGAAGAAGGAGGAAAGTGCAGTAAGGGACATGGGAGCAGTTAGGAGGAGGAAGAGAAAAAAAGAAGAAGAAAAAGAGGAGGACGGAAGAGGAGGAGCAGAAAGGAGTAAGAAGAGGAACAGCGGAAGAGCGAGATAGAGGAGGAAGGAAGAGAAGGAATGAGCAGGAGAAAGAAAGGAGGAAGGGATGAGGAGGAAGAAAGAAAGAAGAATGTAAAGGGGAAGGAAGAAGAGGAAACGAGGCAAAAAAGAGTAGTAGGAGGAAGAGAGGAAGGTGAAAGGAGAAGAAATAGGTGGAGAAGGAAGGCATTGAATGGCATTGGATGAAATTGGAAAGTCAAAGACAGAACCAGATGTCGCAGACAGACAGACAGACAGACAGACAGACAGACACAAACGCAAACATAAACACACACAGATACAGACACGGACACCACCACCAAACACACGCACAAGCACAAATGCATACACTTGTATATATATATATATATATATATATACAGTACATAAATGTGTGCGTATGTTTGTGTGTATAATACTCGCATGTCGATGTATATCGTGTGCATACATCCTATGTCTATGTGTGTCTGTATTTGTTTGATGAAATCTCTGGCGACCACATTCATGAGCAAATGATATATATATATATATATTTGTATATATATTATACATATACATGCTTGCATACACATATTCGTGTATACATACATACGAACATACTTTCATACATACATGCATACATACATGCATACATACACCAATATATACAGACGGAAAAAACAGAGAAACAACACCGACAGACAGGTAGAGAGAGGCAGAGAGAAAGGCAGGTTGTCGTGGAAGAAAGGTCGAGGGATAGATAGACAGAGGTAGAGAAACAGACAAGCAGAGGAGACAGAGAGACAGTGAGACACAGAGAGACAGCGAGACAGAGACAGAGAGACAGACAGGCAGACACCGAATGGGAATAGTGATAGGTGTATAGTATATGCAAAGAATAAAACGAAGATAAAACAAAGATAAACGATGCGTTTACCGCCATCATAACCGTCAGTTTTATTTTCATATTGTAATGCATCGTCATATTTCCTAAAATAATTAATCCATCACGATTTCCGTCAATAAACTAGAAATCTGACAAACACACATCGTGTCTGGTGTTAATATGTGACCCACGGAGGAGACCACAATAATGTCTCGTCGTACACAGATACTACTGCAGAGAGTAGTATCTGAAGAACCATAGAATAGTACTATGTGGAGTTTCTCTTGAAGAGGCGATATAAACCGTCAATTACAATTACGATTACAATCGCTATTCTTAGCGAGCAGATATTGTTTTGCTATGAGACAGCGCAGTTCGTTTCAAATCAATACAATCTCAAGAGCAAACGTACGATCGCGTAAAAATAATTCACGATAAAATATCATTTGGCAAATTGCATAAAGGTGTTCATGATCACCAAAATTTTGCAGAGTAGCCATTTGAGGTCGTTGTGAGACTATCAATACCATCATCATCCGGACAGATTGTTGTTTAAAGGTGACAGTGTTCCATTAACATAAGAGCGATATCGTGGTAACCGACTTTATCCATACTTGGAACTGACAATATAAGAGTACGGAAAGTGTAAGTTCATCCACGATGGCTATAAGACTTTTCCATTGTTTAAACGGCTCCTTATGGCGGCGACGACCGTTAACGCCGACTTTACACAGTTGATATCCCAGTTCGATCTGTGGCCTTACACTCTATTATTTATAGCCAAGCGATCATTTCGAAAGGTGTGTAAAATTCAACGCTTGATGTTTGTGGCCATTTTGAATCCAGTAGTTTGAGAACAGATAATGGGGCCATTCTAGTTTATGGTCATCTGGTTGTGAACCCAATCACTGAAATACCAGTCCAAAGTCTCCTTATGCAGGCTTGGGACTGGCAATACCAGAGTGGCGGGCAGTGTGGGTTCATCTATCATGGCTATAGAAATTTCCATTCTTTAAACGGCACCTTATGGCGGCCAGGACCGTTAACGTCGTCTTTACTTTTGTCGAATTCGGTCAGTATAATCTGTGTGTCTCCACAGTTTAACGGCAGCTTATGACAACATAGGCCGTTGCCGCCGACAAAGATTAGTTGTTGGCATATTACAGCTCTTTTTATAATCTGTGGCGTTGTAACGCTCTTATTAATAGCCAAGCGATCATGCTTCGAAAGGTGTGTAAAACTCAACGCTTGCTGTTTGTGTCCATTTTGAATCCAGTAGTTCGAGAACAGATCTTGGGGCCAATCTAGCCCTCGCCCCATCTGTTTGTGAACACAATCACTGGAATACCAGTCCCAAGTCTGCAGCAAAGAGGAGGGCGACGCTAATCATCTATATTATGACACAGTGCCGTAAAGCAGTAATTAACCAACCTATAACTGTACAGGCATGCAGCACAGCTGGTTGCGGAGAAAAGATATCCTTCAAAATGCTTCGGCAATGTGAAGTTAACTCTCAAAACCCTGCCAGGTCGTAAGATGTCGGTGTAGAATAGAAACAACCGGTTGTGAATTCAACTCCACCACTGCTTTTACTCTGGTAGTACCATTCCCAAACTGGAATGGATGTGGAGAGCGATTTTTAAAATATTTATTTGTCAAAAAGGGCGACGCTAACCAACCAGCTGTGGACCACACAGTCACCGTTAAACTGTACAGAGCGCTCTCAAGCCGCAAACCGTTAAAACGCTGTCCACTAGATGCTATATAGGCTTGAGACAATTCCGAATTAACTCCGCCACTAATCGTACTTTGTCAGTGCCAGTCCCAAGCCTTGATGATACAGGAGGGCGACGCTAATGGTCTTTGTTACCGACTCTGTCGTTAAACAGAATGAAGCAAGCAGCGTCGCGCTTCTGCTTTCTCCAGGCTTGCGACTTTGGTAGAGCGAGTCCCGAGCCTGGATAAAGGAGGAGGAAGACGACGCTTGTGATCTTCGTAATCACACAGTGTCGTTAAACTGAAACGGCTACTACAACTTTATTGATACAAGCGGACTATTAGTTACTGAAGGGATGCGAAACGCCTTGACGAAAATCTGGGTCATTGCTTTACTAGATTTTGTCTGAGCCACTCTGAACATGGATACAGGAGGAGACGACTTTAATGGTCGTTCTGTTTTAGTCCCGTTAAACTGACGTTACCACTACTGTCTATATGCCATTGAAACGGTTAGAACTATTCAAACTAATTTCTGCAACGTATGCATCTGCTAAAGATGTCGTTAAACAACGTCGAGAATGAATTGTTGCCAGTCCCAAGTCTGGAGAAAGGAGGAGGGCGACACCAATCATCCTTGTTATGACATGGTGTCGTTAAAGAGCAAGTGGTCAATCATGGACATGGAACACAGCAACAGTTTGCGAGGAAAAGAAGGCCTTCAGAAGGCTTCAATTATGGAAAAGTTGACGTTCAAGGACCTGATGATGTTATACAATGGAAACAACTGGTTGTGGATTCAACTCCGCCCCTACCCTTACTCTGGTAGTGCCAGTCCAAAGCTTGGATGGCAGAGGAGAGCGACATTAAAATCTTTTTTAAGGAGCAACTAATCACTGGGTTGTGGGGAAAAGTACCCGTTTTGTTACAGAGCTCTCTTTAGACACCTTTAAAACGTTATTATACGATGCTATATAAGAAGAGACATAACACGGTAGACTATATGTATTCATAGAAATCAGCGAAATTCGGTTTACATCAACGGCATTGTTGCGATAAGATGTCATTAAACTCTCGATCCCAATTGACACAGCGCTCTCTATGTAACAGTGACTGAGCGTTCGAGCCTCCTCCACGTCTGTAGTTGCAGGGACCTTCACTAGCAATACCTCAACGTCATCGATTGATGCGTCAATCGGTCTTAAATGACTAGTAGGCACATTGCCCGACTCCCTCGCTTTGCGCACATCTCTACACTCTACATGTATGCTTGATATCTTGCACT
The DNA here is from genome assembly GCA_020284085.1 of Aporrectodea caliginosa. Lineage (NCBI taxonomy): Eukaryota > Metazoa > Annelida > Clitellata > Crassiclitellata > Lumbricidae > Aporrectodea > Aporrectodea caliginosa. The sequence goes on from JACEVL010000654.1 coordinate 249,236, forward strand.
GGCTTCCTATCACTGCGCGAGATTATAAGATCCTATTCTAGTCTCAAAGGCGCAGCTGAGCAGTTCCCAATCATCTTTCTGACTATGATGCGAAAGATGTTATCTGCGACCTCATCTCGTTCCTTGCGCTCTGCTGATGCTAGATCTTTTTGAGCCTAGGACTAGGACTAAAAATGCCTGATGATGATGATGATGATGATGATGATGATGATCTACTTTGAATGACCTTCCTCCCTCACTAAGGGCTAACCTAATGACTAGTTTGATGATGATGATGATCGATGATAATGATGACGTTGATTTTCCCCGGGATTTTGATGATGAGATGCCTCTGAATAATTACTTTTCCAGCGGCTCCGGACATTTTAGGCAAGACCTGAGGGATCCTTGCCTTGGTAAACCTGGAAACTCAATGATGATGATGATAGCAGTAGTATTAGTAATATTATAGTAAGAGTAATATAAATACCTGGATAAGCGTCGCCCTCCTCCTAAATTGAGGCTTGGGACTGGCACTACTAGAGTACAGTTATCTGTTATGATTACAGAAATGTAAGTAAGTAAGACCAGGGCAGTAGATTCTTTATTCAACCAGATTGCATGACCAGGGCCGTTGACGTCGACCTTACATATTTTGTGCATAATATAACAATACAACTTATAGACCTTGGCCACTGGCGTTTAAATAATTGTATATAATCCAATAATAACGGTATAAAAGGTGTGTAATCAATGGATGATGTCTGTGGCCGTTTTGACTACAGTAGTGTAATAATATTTATTTAACGCCTTAAGTGAAGAGTTGATGGTGGCGATTAATGCAATGACGGCTGGGCAACGATGCCTGTGCCTCGCTCTTGCCTTGTCAGAAGTTAATGTGGCGATTGTCATCGAGTTATTTGAATTCCAGGAAATATCTCTTGGAAACAATAAAGAGTACAGGACAGTCTCGAGTTATTATCTGTTATGACTATAGTAATTTCCAGTGTTTAAATTACACCTTCTGGCGACTAGGGCCGTTGACGTCGACCATACCTTTGTTTACAAAACATCCCATGGAACCAATTCTGAAACATGCCGGTAGCGATTTATATATAAAATTATATAAAACAAAGTGATACAGCTATAAAAGGTGTGTAAAATTAAATGGATGATGTTTTTGGCAGTTTTCACTACATTAGTGTCTAATATTCGTTTAACGTCTTAAGTACTGCAGTCGATGGTGGCGATTAATAAATGATAATATTATATGGTTGGGCCATAATGGTGTCTCGCCCTTGCCTACTTCTGGAGGAGGGAAGAAATCTTCTTAGCAAAGTTTGGTCAGATATTATGGCCCTGAATAGGGAATAATCGGCCAATTGCTCCGCCGCAGCATAATAATAATAATAAGAAATCCGTTTCGCTTTAATAGTACAATAGTTTCTATTTTGGTCCGGTCGCGTGCCTGGGTATACCCCCACCAATAATAATAATACATCGATAATAATAACTGTTTCTGTAATAATGCGTCTAATCTGTGAGTTTCTGTCTGTCTGTGTGTCTGTGTGTCCTGTCTGTCTGTCTCTCTGTCTGACTATATAATTTTTTTGCTTTCTGTCTGTAACACTTTCTACTGTATGTCTCATAAAAAATTGAAGAACAAGAACAACAACAGCAATGAAAATTAATTCACCTGTTCAAAATAAGCGCATAAATAAAGACATAACTTACTATCACAAAAATATTAAAAAAAACAAGAACCGCGAGTACTAACGGCAACGTAGAACGAAGAGAAGGAGGAATAGGAAAAGAAGGAAGAGAGATACAACAAGGAAACGTACATTAGAAGAAATACGGTAAGGTCAAACAGGTTAAGATAAGGCAAGAATAAGGTAAAAAAAACGGCAACACACATAAAAATTTAATATTGAATTTTACACACCTTTTTAAGCAATATAACTTGGCTATATATAGATGTCACTAGCACCGGTTACAGCGTATTGAGTCGGTAAAACGTATTATGCCGACGGAACGGTGAGAACTGACGGCTTTTGTTGCTGCAAGATGTCGTTAAACTCTGTTTGAATGCGAAACAATGTTATTATCAATATACAGAGAATTATATACTTAGCAGAACGGAAGAACGTCCATGAACGTCAACAAAGAGCACAAACGTCAGTCAAAACGAACCATCAGGCTTAAAGCAAAACCTCTACCTCCAAACTAAATAAATGTCAAACCTGAGGGAGACGAAAGAAGCACCAGCAAAACCCGATTGACTGGCGCAACAGAATGATCCCAAAACCAGTCCGAACGCTACATGCTACACGGCCATATTTATAGTATAAGTTCTGGCGTCAAATGCACTGGACGTGTGACCATCGTTCCTAGACCAATGTGCTATGTTCTCACGTCTGCAAGTAGCAATACAGAGATATAGCGTAAGGTAAAGCAGGGTTAGATTAGCTTATATAGAGTAAAGTCACCTACGGCAGGGTATTAGAAGACAGAGCTAATATTAGATAAGGCAATGTCCCGAAAATTAACGAGAGGTCACCGTTTAATTACGAGGACACTCCTTCAACGTCGTCCAAGGGTGAGCGATACTCCGGCTGAGGCACACATAAGATAACAGAAACGCCAGACATCGAATCAATTCCAAGAAGGCGGACGCTCGATGTAGAGTTGGACCGAAGTCTATTAATCAATTTTCATCAACACTTCACAGAAGCTCATGAATAAATATAAGAGCTTATGAATAAACATCAGAGCTTATGAATAAACATGAGGAGGCGGGCAATCTGATTGGTCGATGAAAAACGAACGGGAAAACAACAACAATGCCATATTAAGACAGATGAAGACAATTTAGCGCATCGGTCGTTTGTGACAGAACCAACGACGAATAAATGCTACAACAATTAGTCATTTGATCGATTAATTAATTGCAGGATCGCAGTAGGCCTACTGTTCTGTCTGCAACACTAATGATCCTAAAAACCAACAAAAGAGCGTTTAATTAGGAAAATGCTATGTTATGTTATATTTGTTATGCTATGTTATGTTATCTGTCCTTTCTACTCAATCGCTTATGTCATTTGATTCTCAAGATAAGACTTAACCATCTTCAAACTCATTATGCAGCAGAGGTTGCTAACATAGGCTGCTTAACGAATTAATCTTATGAATATTAATATTATGGCTTGGTTTTGGCGCGCCATCGGTTGATGCCTTGTGCATTAGATAATGGGGCAATAGAAGTTACTAATTGCAACTGCAGTTGATGAGGTAGAGCGTTCTGAATGGAGGAACCAGGAACTGTGAATCAACGCCGACCAAAAGACAACAACAGTTAGGTCGTCGGCTGTGAATGCATTTGGTTGATTTGCATTGGAATACAAAATGAACCTTAGAATTCATTTTATGGTGTTTGTGAAGACACCTTCGTTAGTTCATATGTACATAAGTGAGTCCAATGTACATTTACATTTGCAAACACACTGTCTGTCTGTCTTTATGTCTGTCTGTCTGTCTTTCTGTCTGTCTGTCTGTCTGTCTGTCTGTATGACTGTATTATGTTTGTCTGTCTGTCTGTCGTGGCTGTGAAAGGTCTGTCACGCGAAAACACACTCCACTATGTTCCATAATTATGTGTGTTTGTTCGTTTGCATGTGTGGGCGTGTGCGTGTGTGTAGAGGTGTGCGAGTGTATTTGTGTGTGTATTTGTGTGCATTTGCGTGTGTGTAGCCGTGTGTGTGTACGTGTGTATGTGTGTGTGTGCGTATACGTGTACGTGCGTGTGTGTGCATGTGTGTAGTCGTGTTTGTGTAAATGATTGATGGCTTTGTATGTTCGTCTCTCCTTCGGTTGGAAGGTTTCCGGCGAAATTAACATGAGAAAAAAGGCAGTGCAGTTTCGATTACCGGAAGGAAATTGGAACAATACCCGATGCAATTTATTTCCATATTGATCGTCGGACGGCATTCGATGTGATTTGCCTAAGTCAGGCACTGAGAAGTAAGTAGTCGCCTGACTTACATCTGTATATAAGGCAATTCTTTCCAACATATTTTTACAGTAATATATTCTTCAATTTGCAACATTATCAGAAAGAAAAACAGAAAACATAAACTATTTCTTGCAAATTTTTACAATAATTCATTGAACCTGACTCCAAAAAGGAAGACAGACTGTTGCGAAGGAGAATCGTAGACGAAGACGAGAAAAACTCTGGGAAGACAGATTGTTATCCAGAGAAATAATTAGAGTAATAAATTTCAGAGGAACATTGTTCTGTGGCTCGAAGCAAAAAAGAAAAAGTAGCATAATAAGGGTTTGCAGTGACTAAGGGAAATCAATGCATCGCGGTATAGAGTATCTATGGTCTGATCAGATAAGACAGACAAACAGAAAGGCAAACAGACACGCAGATAGGCAGACTGACTGACAAAAGCACAAATTATAAGGATACACACAAGGGCAGTTAATTAATGTGTCTACGGATGTATGTATATAGGTATACGGCAGGCATGCAAGTATTCATGTGTGTATGTGTGTATTGCTTACGTGCGTATATATACGTATCTATGCAGCTGGACATTTATATATCTGGTCCCATTGTCACGAAACTTCGCAATTACTATTAATTGAGAACGAATAAATCTCAGTTACGCATAGGCTAGTTAGCTCTGGTTACATCGGTTTCCGCATCCGTGTTTCATTTAAAAGGAGCATCATAAATGCCTCGTATAAGACGAACGTGTATCCGAAAATAACCCTTCTTAAAAGGTCTTCCCGCACAAACCCCACATGCTTCCCATGACTGTGTCGTGATTCCAACCCGGCGTACCAGACAGTAATTGCCTCATTAAATCAATCTTAATTCCTTCTCCCGGACCGAAACCTTTCATCCTCATTTTCCGCTTTTCAACCTACACGCCAATCGGCCTTCTTCCGAGTATTTCCGAGTATTTCCGAACTCTTCCGAAGTAGATCGAGTCAGTCCGGGCGTCCGGCATACACGCCCTTCATCTGCGATGTCTCGCAGTGCGGTATCTCGCCCGATCAACGTGTTGTTGTGTTTTTCTTTCAATATGTGTCGGAAGATATATTGAACCTTGGGAAGACGCGCTGCGAGGGTCTGTGAACCGACTCAGAGACGTAGAATTGATATAGAAAGCCGATAGTATATTATCTCTGAATTATCGGTTATCATGCTGAGCGAAGGATCTTGCTCAATGCGTGTGCTTCGCAAATCTTACGTTTCAATATTGTGTCGGAAGGTGTTCTAGTGCAAGGACCGACCGCTGCAAATATCTCTGAATCTACTCAGAGACATGGAATCGATGCGGAAAGCCGATAATTCACCTCAAACGGAAAATCGTATGTGCATTATCGACGTATCGTAGGTGTATTAGATGAACGCACGCTTTGCGATTAGATGCGTGCGAATGCATCGTTGCTGTCTGTTGCGTCGCATGGAGCGTACGTTGAGCGGCGGCGTCGCATTGAGCGGATGTATCTTCACTCAGAGCGATGATCTGAACTCCGCCTGTAACCGGATGCTGGGTATTAAGACCGCAAGAAACCGAGTCTGGTTTCAGTTCTGAAATACGATACGACGCTGAAACCTGAGACGAGAACATTGGAGTCCAATGCGTTGTTCTCCGTTGCCAATGCGTTAAAGGCTGACAACCGTTGTGATCGATGCAGTTGGAACTGAAGTGCTGAAGAGGTTTTCCTTGAAGTGGCGCTATATGAATGTCGCATTGCATTACTTCAAATTACGTTACATTAAAATCTGTTACAGTACATTACACGAGATAACCGTGTCTCTTGAGACAACGTCTTTCGTCGGCATTGAGTTTCCTTGAACTGAAGCGATATAATTGTCTAACGGACTGATCTTCTGGATATTGACCTGATTACGGCTTGGTTTTGGTGTGCCATCAGTTGATGCCTTGTGCAATAGACACCAGAGGAGTTGGCAATTATAGACGTTACCAATTACAATTACTAATAACAATTGAATTACGTTAGATTATAGTAAGGTAAGTCTTGTTTAGTACTTTACATCATGTAATGCGCTCTCTGAGATAGTAGGAATGGATGCACTGCATAGGTTCTCTTTGTGGTACGCCGATTTCCACGGCTACCTGAGTCTGTTGGTTTGCGGAGTGGGAGTGCTCTGTAACCTCTTCATAATCATCGTACTGACCCGCAAGAACCTCACGTCGACTACGAACTACCTTCTGACTGCTCTGGCCATCTCCGATCTCCTTACGATGGCCTCCTATATTCCCTACGCCCTCCAGTTCCACTGCCTCTACGGAACCACGAAGTCCCCTCAGCGCAACTCCTACCACTGGGTCGTCTTTCTCTGGTTCCACGTCAACTTCTCCCTGACGACCCACACCGCCTCCATCTGGTTCGGGGTCCTTCTGGCCGCCTTCCGCTTCTCCTACGTCCGATCAACGAAAGATGGCTCCCTCTCGCAGATCATCGCCTCCCAGGAGGTCCGTCGTACGCGCTGCGCCGTCGCTTCCGTCTCCTTCCTATCCGTCTTCGTACTCCTGCCCAACTACTTCACCGTCACCGTCATCGAGTCCTCCTCGACCGAGGCGGGGTCGGCCTCGGCCTCCTCGTCCTCCTCCAACGAGACTACCTCTACGACGGTGGTCTGCTACGAGGTCGTATCGACCGTGAACTCGTCCGTCAACGGATTGGACCAGGTGGTCGTTCAGATGAACTTCTGGACGCAGGCGTTGGTCGTTAAACTGGTTCCCTGTCTGCTGATGTCGATCTTCGGCTTCCTCCTCATTCAGACGATGATGACGTCACACCGGAAGCGATCGGCCATCTTGACCAACGGATCGTCGTCGTCTGCGCAGTCGCAGCAGCTGCGCACGTGGCAGAGGCGGCACTATCGGACGACGGCCATCTTGGTGGCCATCATCGTCCTCTTCCTTGTGACGGAACTTCCGCAGGGCACTCTGGCCATCTGCAGCGGACTGATTCCAGGATTCTTCGAGACCTACTACGTCCCGTTGGGGGACGTCATGGACATCGCGGCACTCGTCAATAACGGAATTAACTTTGGCCTCTACTGCGTCATGAGTAACAGATTTCGAAAGACGTTTCTAGAAATGTTCTGCTGTATGTGTGGAAGGAACTCCTCCTCCTCACCCGTCGTTACCGCCGTTCGAAGGGATCTTCTCTACTCCAGCAAAGCCCAGACGGTAAGTTACCGTTGCGCAAATGGCGCTATATAAATTTTCTGATTACAATTACATTTACAATTACGTGCGTTGGTAGAAGTTTGTAAGGGAGTTGAGAGTAAGGTCGACTGAAACAGCGAGGTGAACACTGATGAACCTTTCTAAGTCAGCAGATTGTTCGGAGATCAGACTTTTAGAGCGCATTCGATTTATAATGCACAGGGCGTATTTAGGTCAAAACGTAGAGGAGTTGTGCTGGAAAAACCGGCTGAAAGAATATTATGTTACGACAGAAATTACCAAAGAGACTGAACGGCAGGTAGAACAGATAGTCAGACAGCGAAAGACAGAGGAAGGGAGACAGTTAGAGACAGCTCCTACAGAAACAGACAGACAGACAGAGATGCAGACAGAGAGAAAGACAGAGAGAGAGATAGACATAAATAGATAGATAGATTGAGAGACAGAGACAGAGAGGCAGAGGGACAGAGACAGGCAGAGACAGAGGCTGAGATAGCTGAATCACAGAAACCTCGTAATAATTTATCTAAAATATAAGCCGAGCAACCGAAACTATGCGTTATTAAAAGGGGTAAAGCAGAACCCGCTTGAAATATGCGTTTTAATTGCTGGGGACCAAAGAGATCCCACGTATGCAGTGACGTAATTAGTATGGGAACAACAGGAAATCGCTTCGGCCATTTGCCCCGGCCGGATATCGGGCTTAACGGAACTATTCGCATAGGCAAGATGATTAGTGTCGCAAATACCTCAATTTTCAAATCCATTATGGGACTGGAACTAAAGATCTGCAACAATTTAAGTATTTAACCGAAATCGCTATTTAGCGCTGAGATTGGTTGACTTTGTTCTAGGCCCTTCGTACTGTTAACTTCTTTAATTTATCCAGACGTCAGATCTCAGCAGACTCATAGACAAATTTCAAAACAAATGAACAATTTTAGATCTTGTATTCTTATTAATAGTTAAAAACATAAGTTTAAGGCTCAAGGGCCGTTTATGACAAGGGAACATTTTCAAGAGCTTTGACAAGGCACACCATCCATGCTGCAGTAAACGGCGAAAATGACGCGATTGTTGAATTACTAATATAATTCACCAATCGCTATTGTCGAAATTATGTATGTAGCTTTGGTTAGAACTGTTTAAAAGGTGTCTAATTTGAGCGTTTTATTTCGTGAATTATTTATCGTGTGTTTAACGACATCTTGCGGCTGCCACGGCGTTCACTTCGACCTTACGTTTTCTCGTTTGTATTTGCTGTAACTGAGAGGAAGGAAGTTAAGTTGTTTTAAACGGCAGCTTGTGGTTCGAACGAATTTTCGGATATAGAAGTCACGCTATGTAGATGGACCAACAAAACCTGTATACAGCAAATCTCAAGAGGATCTTTCGAAATAAAATTTACTTGAAATAAGTTACAGAATTACTACAATATAACATGCGATCATCTTTGTCAGCATAGTGATTTCCAACTCCAGCACCATGATGTCACCGCCTGGCCCCCCCCCACTCCATTTTCAGGCCTGGCACCGAAACCGACCAAACAATCTGGTTCTTTCGCAACTGGATTGATATAGCACCGGTGTGGCTGGTCTTCCCTACGTCGGTGCCGAGAAAATTCGAAGATTTACAATTACTTTACTTTAAGTATAGTAGCAGTCACATTAATTTACAGTAAAGTCACAGCTACGTTAGTTCACGATGCAATTACATTTACATTACTTTACGATACAGTTACCGTAAGTCTTTTTCCACGCACATTATTCGGACACATTTTAAACAAGCTCCCGACTCAGCAACTCGCATCCTAGTAACAGGTCCACCCATTGAGGCCACCAGTAAAAAACGAGGGTCATTACCAAAAAGCAATAAAACCTCCTCAAGGTTAAATCAACGCGTGTTAGCCTGACGCCTTTATAGACACCTGGATCCGGTGCTTTTGTTAAGCCGTGCAACAACAGTGCAACATAAATGACCGGTTGTTCCGCTGTTGCTCGGTCGTTGTCGTGTTTGTGGAGATCCTTCAACGATCGCAAGAGACGGCTATTGATAGAGGCCAGTAATAAAACCGGTTATCTATCCTGGCACTACCGCTTCCATGCCTGGCATTACCACCCTGAAACGGTGTCGTAAATCGTCAATCGTAAACCCGGCTTTTGTTAGTCGCACGCGTAAAAGTCAGGCAAAGAGTCTCAGCTTACTCCAGGTTTACGACCAAGGCTCCCTAAGCCCTGGATTCAATTCATGGCCTGTTGCATAAACCGAAAGTGGAAGCAAGAAGGAAGGTGCAGCCACGGTTCAAAGTAGGTCTAAAATGAACAGAAATGTCAACTTACGCTCTTCCTCAAACTCTAAAACTTGAACTGGTCGAGAAAATGCCAGGGACTAAACTGTTGTGTTTTCTGACGGACAATGTGAAGTTGAATTGTCTTGTTTGTGCAGTGTTTGGTATGAATTTCTGAGAGATTATCTCAAGCCAACTTCACACGATTTCATTTAATCAACTCCTCACCTTCCGTCAGGAAATACAACGTTTTAGTCCCTAGTTCAAAGTACGAGAAATACGGTACAGGTCCTGTTCTATGCCAACCTTCACAAAAGGGCTGGCCGTGGAGATATGCAGGTGCCTCGCTCTCGCACTTCAACATGTGTCCGTCGTGCCTTCCCGTGTGTTGGACCGTCCTGTGGGCACAGTCTCCAATTGCATTTTACGCTCTGGTGCATTCGGTGTTGTGCATCCACGTCATTTTATTTGTATTTAATAACTTCTATTGCGCCGGTGTCTTATGCACAAGGTATCAACAGATGGCAAAAACTGTCTTGAAACCGTCTTAATGCGCAATTATTATTTAAGTTTGAGATAATATCCGTGTATGGTTGAGACATGTACATAATGCAACGTTCAATTAAAAGTTCTAATATAGCAGTCGGCCGACAACCTTTTAAAGGTGTCTAAATGGATACTTTCTAAACAGTTAGCTATTGTGTCCTATGCAAATATTTGATGGACCCATTAGGGTCCTATTAATACTGCTTCCTAATATAGCATCGGCCGATAATAGCTTTTAAAGGTGTAAACTAAATGGATAGGATTCAAAACAGCTAGCTATTGTGTCCTTTTCCAATATTTGATCGGACATGATTAAAGTAAGTAAGTAAAAAGTAATAATGTTCTTTATTAAACGCAAGCAAACGCTCAGCTCTTTACATACAAAGTCAGAAATTATTTATGTATGAAGAAAACGATAATTAGAAGATATCCGCCCAAGTCAACTAGAAACCAGATGTCTAACTGTACAACATCCTAGCTAAGAAGCCGCGCCTGGAAAGGGAATCAAATCTAGGGAGAACACGGTTATGTGAGCGTGGACGCAGGTCAAAAAGTTTAAGGGTTCCTATAATGGTCTTGTTTGTATTATGGGTCTGTAAGGGATAATAGCTAATATGTATTATATCTGAAAATAAACTAAATGATAGTTTGAAGCCGGATTAAAAAAAGCCAACAAGGTCGTTTTTGCAACTGTTTTAAGAAACATATTCAACATATAATGAATCGTACATGATTAGATCCGTCACCAAAATGTTAAGCCATGCTACAGCGCCTCTATCCGTACTCTGGGAGTGCCAGTGTGATAGGCTGGACAAAGTAAGGAGGGCGACGATAATCATCTTCGATATGGCACAGTGCCGTTAAACAGCAACAAAGAAATAATGATTGGTTATAACGCTCTCTTTGGACACCTTTAAAACGTTGGAAACTGTTTTATAAATACTATTATGTAGGCATAATTAGGCAACTATTTAAATATCATTACTTTATTGAAATCGTACAGTTTTTAGAACGCATAGTATAATGCCAAAGGAAAGCTGAGAATGACACAAAAATAACAGAAAACCCTGATCAAAGTCTGAAGCCTGGATATAGGAGGAGAGTGAGGCTAATCATCCTTGTTCTGTAATAATTGTCATTGCAGTAAGTAACTTCTATTGCGCCGGTGTCTAATGCACAAAGCATCAATCGATGGCGCAACAAAAACCGAAATTTCAGCGATGTCAGTTTCGATAAGATCAGTCCTTAAAACAATTTAATGACAAGGCGTCGTTAAACAGGGACTACTGCTATCCTTGTGAGATTTCAGAGACGCTATATAAAGTGTCACCAGCCTATATTACTCCACCTCAACCCTACATGTGGAAATGCCAGTCCCAAGCCTGAATAAAGGAGGAGGGCGACGCTAATAATCTTTGTTATAACACAGCGTCGTTAGACAGAAATTACTAATTTCCTCATGAGATTCCCAATACGCGCTATATAAATTGCCACATGACTACATTACGTTACGTTTCTAACCATTCGTTTCTGTTTGCTGTGTATAATTGCAGGAGTTGAACCCAACGCTGTGCAGCCACAGGTCGAGCGCCGCTCGTTCTCTCCAGTCCTTCGCCAACTGTCGTGACTCTGGATAGCACCGACCACAAACATCCGGGCATCTCGCAGACGACGGCGCATGCGCACCACGAAGGACCGCCCCTCCGCCGCCGCCGAAACGGACGCAAGAGGGCGCCACGAGTGGTTTTCCCGCCAGATGGCATACGAAGCAGACGACCTTGGCTGTTGTGGATGTGTTGGACTGAGGCCATTGGACTAATAAACCTGTCGGAATTAGACCACGACTGAGAGGCTATTCCGGGAAGAAGAGAAGGAGGAAGGGGAATAGGAGGAGGAGGAGAGGAGGAGGAGGAGGAGAAAAAGAAGGAGGAGGAAGGAGGAAGGATAAGGGAGAAACAGAAAATGAGGAAGTAAAGGAGGAGGAGGAGGTTTGTGGAAATGAGCAAGATGGTATATGAATTCTAGGAGGATGAGGAGGGGAGAGAAAGAGGAGAAGGAGAAAGGAAAGGAAAGAGGAGGACGAAAGGAGTAAGAAGAGGAACAGCGGAAGAGGAGAGAAGGAAGGAGAGAAGGAGAAAGAAAGGAGGAAGAGGAGAGGAAGGAAGGAGAAGGAATAAGGGGAAGAAGAAAGAGAAACGATGCAAGGAAGAGTAGGAGGAAGAGAGAGGAGAATTGTCGTAAAAAGGAAGGCATTGAATGGCATTGGGTGACCTTGGAAAGTCAAAGATAGAAGCAGATGTCGCTCCACTTCACACAGACACACAAACACACACACACACACACACACAGACACACACAGATACACGGAGACACAGACACGGACACCATCACCACCACCAAACACACGCACGCGCTCAATGCATACACTTGTATATATACATAGATGTATGTGTATGTTTGTGTGTATATACTCACATGTCGATTTATATCGTGTGCATACATCCTATGTTTATGTGTCTGTATTATGTTTGATGAAATCTCTGGCGCCCACATACATGAGCACATGATATATATATATATGTATATATATATATATGCATGCATGCATATACACATACGTGTATACATACATACGAACATACATGCATGCATACATACATACATACACCAATACATACAGACGGAAAAAAAAGAGAAAGAACAACACCGACAGACAGGTAGAGAGAGGCGGAGTGAAAGGCAGGTTGTCGTGGAAGAAAGGTCGAGGGATAGATAGACAGAGGTAGAGAAACAGAGAAGCAGAGAGACAGTGAGACAAAGACATACAGAGACAGAGAGACACAGACAGAGACAGACAGGCAGACACCGAATGGAAATAGTGATAGGTGTATAGTATACAAAGAATAAAACGAAGATAAAACAAAGATAAACGATGCGTTTACCGCCATCATAACCGTCAGTTTTATTTTCATATTGTCATACATCGTTAATTAATCCATCACGATTTCCGTCAATAAACTAGATATCTGACAAACACACATCGTGTCTGGTGTTTATATGTGACCCACGGAGAAGACCACAATAATGTCTCATCGTACGCAGATACTACTGCAGAGTGTAGTGTTCGGAGAACGCTAGAAGAGTGCTATGGGGAGTTTCTCTTGAATAGGCGCCATCTAAAGTAAAATTACGATTACAATAAAAAAATTACGAAAAAATATAAATTTTGGCATATTACATCCGAGTTGGGTGGAATCTTTCAGACGAAGTATAATGTAGCAATGTGTCATTTGTAAGAAATAATGTATAATATTGGATTGGATCCACAGTTTAACGGCAGCTTATGACAACATAGGCCGTTGCCGCCAATGTATAATATGTGAGATGCCTTTTTATATATATTATTATTATAACCACAGTTTAACGTCGTCTTATGACATCAAAGGCCGTTGACGACAATGCAGAAAATATACAATACAATCATAACCAGAAACTTATAGCATCCGAACGACACCATTAAAGGTGTCAGACGGAGCTTTACAATTTCACTAATATTCAATATTTTTGCAACATAAAGTAGTTCATCTCATACTATCTATGATTATTATGTACTGACAAATTTAATTAACTAACAAAGCATACATGTATTATAATTGATTAAGGTATTCTTTTAAACTGTTCATGTATCTTACAAAAACACTATTATTACAAAAGGTTTAACGTCGCCTTATGACATCAAAGGCCGTTGACGACAATTCACCCTTTGTTGTGGTATACCATACAATGAAAACGAGAAATTTAACGTCCAAACGACACCATTTAAAGGTGTCAAAATAAATCCTTACAATGTCACAAAATTCAATGTTAAACGACATAAAGTAATGCATCAGTTAGGCCTACTTTCTGTGATACAAAAACACTAGAATAAAAATTTTCATTTATATCATCCGCAGAAATTGTTTTAAAGGTGTTCATGAACCATTGGATTATGCAGCGTATGTGAGGTCACCGAGTCAATCAATGCCATCATCACAGCTAGTTGTGGATTCTGTTTATGGACACTGTTTATTAACAAAGATGTATATTGTGGCCCTCCTGCTTTGTCCAGGCTTGGGACTGGCACTACCAGAGGGCGGGCAGTGTCGGGTTCTCCTATTGAGGCTGTAGCAATTTTCATTGTTTAAACGGCGCCTTATGGGGTCAGGACCGTTGACGTCCAGTTTCGCTTTACCTATAGCTCCACGCTACCTCTGTGATCTTATCAGACGACCTATCTCAGCTAGCTCTGGACGTCCTCTCCGCTCTTTAGACCATCATGACCTTGTAGTTCCTCGGTCTCGGACTGCCACAGCACAGCATCGTGCCTATGCCTCTGTTGGCCCTTTGCTATGGAATGACCTTCCTAGTTCCTACTATAACTCGAGCTGTGATGTCATCTGGGGGCCCTACTGTTTCTATCCGTTCTCTTATGACTTATTTTTTCGAGGAGCCTTCGCACTGGAAGCGCCTCTGATTAGGTTGTACTGTGAGAGGCGCTTTATAAAGTAAATAGAATAGAATAGAATAATCCCTGCTTAGTCTGAAGCTTATTATTGAACCACAGTTTAACGTCGTCTTATGACATGAAAGGCCGTTGACGACAATGCAGAAAATATACAATACAATCAGAACCAGAAACTTATAGCATCCGAGCATGGTGCACTTAAGATTATTGTTGGTCAGTAACATTCATATAAAAGCCCAGTGATCATACTTTAAAAGGTGTGTAAAAATTCAATGGTTGATGATAGTGTACATTTTGCAACTGCAGTAGTTTGAGAAGAGATCCTGGGGCCAATCTAGCCGTAGCCCCATCTGATTTTGAACCCAATAACTGGGGTGCCAGTCTCAAGTCTGGAGAAAGGAGGATGGTGACGCATATCATCTTTATTATGACATAGTGTCGTAACACGGTAATTATCGGTCTATAACAGACATGGAGTACAGCAACTGGTTGAGAGGAAAGAAAGCGGTAGACTTACTGATTTGGGCCCGAGGCCAAATGTTACAAAATAAAAGAAATCACTTACCTGTGCGCACTCTTGAACGATCTGCGTATTACGTCACGACAATGTGTATAAACATGGCGAAAGCGATAATTTGCCATCGAGTTTGTACACATTTTCAAACATTTGTATAAATAGCAGGATCGTAAGTTAGAGTTGGGAATAGGCGCATTTGAATACTTATACTTATGGTCTTAGGTATCATCAGGTAAAATTTTGTAACATTTGACCCCGGTCCCCAAATCAGTAAGTCTACCGAATGGAAACAACCGGTAGTGGATTTAAACACCCTTCCCCCCTCCCCACAATGCCCGAACTCTGGTAGTGCCAGTCCTAAGTTTGGATGTAAGTGGAGAGCGATTTAAAAAATCTTTGTTGTTTGTCAAAGATCAACTTTCCAACAAGTTGTGGCGACCGTAGCCGGTCGGAAAGAGCGCCTTATTTAGACACCTTTAAAACGCTATCATCGGATGCAATATAAGTAGGAGCCGTTCCTGCTAGGTTAGATCTGCTTCAAGCCCTTTGTCAGGATATAATGTATAATCATAGACAGAGTCGCAGATATTGAATTTGAGTGAAATTGTAAAGTTCCGTTTTGACACCTTTAATGGCGTCGTTCGGGCGCTGTAAGCTTCATAAACATATTGAATTGTAAAGTTTATTATTCAACGGCCTTTAATGTCATGTAATGACGTTAAACTTTGTAATAAATTCGTTAGACCGCACTCTAAAGACACCTTGAAAACATTATTTATCGAGGCTATATAAGATGGAGACGGATATCGAAATTCACCAAACTCCACCACTGTTCGCTTTCTGACAGTGCCAGTCCCAAGCCTGCATAAAAGAGAAGGGCGACACAGTGGTCGTTAAACAGTAAACAAGCAAGCGGACTTCACCAGAGCCAAAATACCGGTCGTCAAAGAGCTCACTGGCCTCTCTAGACTTGATGGCAAAGGCATGATGGAGTCACCATTATACCTTGGTACAGAGGTTGCTGGTTGGCGTGGTTGGTCACGATGTTGGATACTTTTGCAGCATCATACGAGCATTTAACATCGCAAAACGCAGATGCCCAAGCGAAAAAACAGATCATATAAAAGAATTGCAAATATGGTACGAGCTCACAACTCCGCCACTGATCGTATTCTGTCAGTGCCAGTCCCAAGCCTGGATGAAGGAGGAGGGCGACGCTAATCATCTTTGTTATGGCACAGTGTCATTAAACTGAAACTAAGGTACGAGCTCACAGTCACACCCTTTTGTCCCTGATGCAGTGGAAACTGAGGGAAGCTGGCGTACCGAGTCACTGAAATTTGTTCACGAACTAACAGACAAAATCTCAGCAGCAACAGGCGACCAGCGTGAAACTAGCCATCTGCTTCAGCGCTTATCAGTCGCCCTTCTAATTGGAAACTTCCCATTTGTCCTAGTCACCTCGGTTTGTGTCAATAAGGAGACCAAGGACTTAATGACGGATCATAATTTGTAAAAGAAACCTATAAAAGACAAGAATGTCCAAATAAATAACAAAATCATTAGCTGAATAAAACATTAAGTTGAAGAAGATGAAGATGATGATGATGATTTAATTACTTCTACTGTATAACACCAATGTTAGAATAAATTGAACACTTCACTCTCTTTTTTGGCTATTTCAGCTCTTTTCAAATATGTTTACAAAGTTATTAACAGTACTTCTACGTTTTTTATAATAACATGTAATGCTATTTGCAAGAGAAATTCAGCACAGATGTGTAATATATACATGTATCATATACACATTTGATTATAACATACATCTATTTGCAAGAATGTATCTTTAACAGTTATTTACATAACAGAATAACTTAATTAAACATTTCATTCAACATTTTCTTATATAACAATGTAATATTATTACAAAATGCAATCAAATAATCAAATGACCATTAATCACACACATAAGAACACTTAGTTTGTTTTAATTGGTATGTATGCATATGCATTGGTATAACATATCAATAATCAGTCCAGGGCAATTTTAATTCATAGAGTCGAAAAGACACCATTAAAAGGTGTCTATGCAGGATTTTACAATTTCACCAATATTCACTGTTTAACGACATAAAACAGCACAGTTGAAACTGTGTATGAAACATATATTAAGAAAAATTGTCTGGTGCAAATTAAATAATAAATAAAATATTTTAAAGCAACTTTCACGAACAAGAAACTTGAAAAGTAAAAAAATTAATTCTAAATTAACTGCATTAACGTGCAAGATAATATTCTCTATCTAGCAACTCTAATTAAGGCGGTGGAGGGCTGTTGATGGTCACTCTACCTCTGCCTATATGCTACGGAGAAATATATCGCTGTGGCCAGTATATATTTACATATATACATGTTATACGTATACATATACACAGACATAGCCAAGCAAAATTGCTTTAAACGGTCTGTAATGTAATGTAATGTAACAAGACATTTATATAGCGCCACTTTAGAGTCTCACAGAAGCGCTCAACACGTGGCCATCAAACAGCTGAAAAAAGTGCGTCTTTAATAGTCGAGAGAAAACCATGTAACCACATGCAGCATTAGTGGCACGCACCGATGGCGGAAAAGTATTCCAGATCCGTGGCGCCGCAATCGAGAAGTTCCGACGAGCACGGGTGGTGGTTCGAAATTTGAAGGTACAATCAAGTCATTTCGCGAGGCAGACCGGAGAGCCCGCCGACCAGTTTGAGTGCCAACTGGAAGGCACAGTTCAGCAATGTAGTCCGGAGCAGTGCCAGTCGTAGCCTTCCAAACCAGCGTAGCGATCTTGAAATTAACACGATCAGCAACTGGAAGCCAGTGTAGCTCACGCCATATGTAATCGGATATGTGTGAATATTTCGGCAGGTCAGCCAGAAGTCTGGCTGCTGCATTCTGTAATTTTTCAATGATTGTATGGTCGCTTTCACTACAGTAGTGTCTAATATTCTTTGAACGCCACAAGTGCTGCAGTCGATGGTGGCGATTAATAAATGATGTACGGATGGGCAATATTGCTTTGCCTCGCCCTTGCCTTGCCATAAGTTAATGAAGTCGGCGTGAGAGTTGATTGTCAACGAGTTATTTGAAACGGCGCCGAATTCCAGGAAATGCCTCGTTGGAAATTTGTCTCCAGACACCTTCGC